>CM046433.1:26869582-27155773 GCA_025506505.1 Flaveria sonorensis
ATTCATATACAAGAAGATTCTCAAGGCAGTTCACCACCTGAAGCAATTGCTGAGGGCTGGGAGTTCTGGTGAATCTACCAGCTCCTCAAAATCTTCTAAATCTTCTGATGATGAAGAAGATAATCAACATATTGTGCCTCTACATAGAGACAACTTGTCTCTAAAGATGCTCCTTCTGAGAGCTTTGCAGACTCATAGGTGAACGACCTGATGAAAAAGATAGGATGATATCTGATCTCTTAGTCAAAATGTCTAGAATGGAGAAGACTTTGGATGAAGGGCAGGGATAATCAATGATAGAATCCTAGAGTTGGATGAAAAGGAGAAAGAACTAAGTGAATAAAAGCCAAGTATGATGCTGATTTGAGACAAAAGATGAGGAAATCAAATAGTTAAAATCCTTTTTAGAGATGTCAAGAGAAGAAATCAGTGGTCATGTGGCACTGTGGTATTCAAACTGTAGCTATGGAAGATCAAGAGCACATGTTGGAGATACAAACAAAAAACTTTTTACTGATCTGTCAAACAAAATGAGGCTTTGAAGAAAAGAATGATGAATTAGAACTGATTGCTCAATTAAAGGCTGAATTTGAAAGAGAGCAACAGAACATGAGCTGAAGAAACAAATAAGGAAGTTCATTCATAACAGCAAGAAACAGTGGTGTTAGGGATGATGATAGCTGGGAGATGGTAGTACATTCTGATCCATCTACTGAAAAAGAGGCCATGATGAAAGAACTATAGATGACAATGGACAGATTCTCTTCAAGTGAATTCATTATAGATGAGGAATTCTGGGATTACATCAAAACACCAAATCCCCCTCTGAGCTATAATTGTAATTCATCAAAACTGTGTCAATAGAAGAAGAACTGAGAATGCAGCTTGTTCCTGCTGTTGTATTGACTGATGAACAACAAAGTTTAATCAATAGACTTTGTGATGAATTCAGAAAAGGAAAACAGCTGAATTGAACAGACAAGAAGCTAAAAGAATCACTGCTGAGCTTAAGGCTGTTGAAGAAAAACAACAGGCCAAAACTGATGTAACTTCAACATCAGGACCAAGAGTGATCACATATATAAGAAAAAGGAAATACTTGACTGAAAAAGCAAAAGGAAAACTTCCTATGGTTGAGGAAGAGCAACCCAAAAAGAAAGCAAAAAATGATCCAAGAAGTTTGGCAGCAATTGCTAAATTCTTAGAAGAACATGAACAAGCAGAAAAAGAGCTACAACAAACTCTGGAAATCATAATGTTAGAAGAAGGAGAGAATGAAGATGACAAAACTGAGAAATCTACTGATGTGCACAGCCCTGCATTTATTAAGCCATCAGTAGAAAGCATGATTGAAAAAGCAAAGTCTGATGATCGCATGATTTATGCCATGTATCTGATAAATCATGGTTATGATGCTGACATTGTGTTTAACATGACATATGAGGAGATTGTTGAGGAGGTAAAGAAGATGGAAAGGTTGCTAGATCCTACATATGTAACAAAATATGAGAAAACAAAAGAGACTGAAAAGCCAACATCCTCTATCCTCAAACCAGCAAAGAAAGATGACCAACAGTTTGTTTTTCCTAATCCCTATAACATGTCAGATAGGGAAATGAAGCATTATCTCAACAAACAGGGATTTACAAAAAGAAAGTTAGGAAACATGAAGACTAATTCACTTCGGGCTGCTATGTTAAGAATGATTAATGAAAAGAAAGACAAAATGAAAGCAATTAAAGAAGAAGTAATTGCCCAGAAGCCCAGAACAAGATCTTCTGCACAAGATGTACAATTGACTACAAAAGACAAAGATGTTCTGGCCCCTATTCTACATAAAAACCCAGAGTGGTTTATTGAACCTTCACAACTAAAACTTCAAGAGGGTTTAACCACTGCTGAGATGATTAGAGGGGTATCTACTCCCAAAGGCAAACCAGATGTCAAAATCATTGCCTGGAAGTATGATAGCAGCTAGAATATGTTCATGGTCAAGAGAATCTCAGGCCTGGTGCAATTCTTTACAGAATATACAGCCTTAGTCAATGCCATGAAGGTCCACGACTTAATAGAATTGGCTGAGTTAGATCTAATCAACTGTGATGGAATGTACAGGGGTTATGAATTTGAGGATATTCTGAAGATGTTTAAGAGAACCAACACCTTCAAGTCTCTAAAAGCCATCTGTACTAGAAAAGACAAATCTTTCAAAAATCCCCTTGAACAAAGAAGAAAGAGAGATGCAGAAGAGGTAGTGTTGCCTGAGCTGCATGTGAAACCAAATGAATCATTGAAATGAAAAATGATTGCCAGAACTCACAAAACCAAACCAATTTCCAATGTGTACTATGATGAAGAATCCTATGAGTTGGTGATTGAGAGAAAGTGGGAAGGAAAAGAAGCCCTAGAGATTAGAATTTTCAATGGTTATGAGGTCAGACTGCTAGATGAGTCTTACATACACTATATCTTCACAAGACACTTCAGAGCCCTAAAAAATAAAGCTGTTGAAGATGATCTGGAGTTTATGTTAAAGTGTGTTAAGATCTTGAAGCTGGCATTTGACAGAATCAACAACAAAAGGGAACAAAGGAAGAAGAGAAAGGTGCCAATGCAGATGGGCAATATTGTCAAGTTAGAAGTTGATGCTGATGGTTCATTGGTGATTCATAGAGATGGGTTATCTTCTATTTCAGTTTGGGAACCCATCTCTTTGAAACAAATGCCCATTGCTGCTATTCATACAATGAGTGAGATGATATTCATGTGCTAAGTATAGAAAAAATGAAGGAAGCTAGGGATTTTTCAAACATGATAAAGGCAATCCTCAATCCTTCCCTTGCAGAATCTGAGGTACATCATGAAGATGCTGCAACAATCTCTCCAACAATAGTCCAACAGAAGACATCACATCAAGACCGACCAGAATCTTCACAACCACCGCCACCATCACACTCTTGAGGAACCTAGGTAGTATAATCCTTAGGGGGAGTACTGTTAGACCCTGAAAGGATCATACTTGCCAACTCAAGAAGTGGTTGGAGGTTGTTCTGGTTGGAAAACATCAGTTACAAAAAAACCAGAACAGAAGACAAGAAAAGACAAGTATAAAGCACCCGCATTTATTAATACGGATGTCTAGTGAACAAATGTGGACAAGTGTTTGTTGACCCACATTAACAAATGCGGATCAAGACAACTAATGCTGAACAAAAGTGTTCATCTGCATTAGTCCATGCCGATGAACTGAAGAAATGCTGACAAGAAGTGTTCACCCGTATTAGTCCATGCGGATGAACAACAGTAAATGCTGACAAGACTTGTTCACCCGCATGAACTAATGCGGGTGAGCAAATACAAATGCTGAGAAGACTTGTTCACCCGCGTGAACTAATACGGGTGAGCAAACACAAATGCTGATGAAGACTTGTTCATCCGCATGAACTAATGAGGATGAACAACTTACACTGATATTTATTTTGTACTTAGACTAGATTCTCTTGTATAGATCAGGGTTAGTTTAGTCTTTTGTACAGGCAATGAATACGCCTATAAATAGGGTCACATACCCTAACATTGAAAGGTTGTTAACTTCAGCAGTAATATTCATAATATTTTACAACATTTACTATGGTTCTTGATTCTCTTACATTCAAGCATTTACTACAGCAGTTAATGTTCTTTGATATAGTAATTCCGCTACTATATTATTGACTCAGTCCACATATTTGATCCTAGGTTGAGTCACATCAACCGAGAATATCATTCTCAAACCCAGTCAACTCATGGTCCTTACAAGCCAAAGGTGGTGGCCCCGGATGGTAATGGTGCCATGATTGAGAAAGATGTTGAAGACTACTCTGATGAAGACTTCAAGAGGATGGACATCGACGACAAAGCTATGACTGTGTTGCTCACTACCATAACAAACTCCAAAATTTTAGGCTTTTAGCAATGCGAGTCTGCAAAAGAACTATTCGATGCTTTGATGCTGATGTACTCTAGTTCTGAAGAATCAAAAGAAAACAAGAAGGACATGTTAAAGCAGAAGTTCAAGAACTTTACTTGTGTTGTTGGTGAGACCTTGAGCCAACAATACTTTAGGTATATGGACTTGATTACATCTCTCCAGACTATGGGAGTGGTGCTTGAGAAAAGAGACATAGTCCGAAAATTCATGAGTGCACTTCCTCATGAATGGACTTTCTACCGCGTCTCCATCAAAATGACTGAAAATCTCAACACTCTCACTATGGCTGAACTGTACGGAATCCTTGATGGATACCTTATGGAAATGGAGACTCAGAAGAGCCACCAGATGAACAGACCCTCAAATCCAGCTATCAGCAACGCTCTGCATGTTGCTAAAGGATCAAGAACTCCCCAGCCTTAGTTGTACCTGAATTATCCTCAGTAGCCATTAACTTCTTCTGGGCCATATATCACTTTCCCTGAGACACTCAGGTCCTAACAAGTTTAACATACTTCCTTCTAGGAATGTTATGCTTTTGTTTCAGGAAATGAACACTCTGGAGATTTAAAATTTTGCTTTGATGATCTAGAGTGCTTTAGCCCAATGATGTTGAGTATATGGACATTGTCCAACAAATGGCTCTTTTAACCTACAAGGTGAAGAAGTTCTTTAAAAGAACTGGAAGGTAGTTTCCCAAAAACCCAACAAATAGCAAATTCAGGTTTGATAAAAGCAAGGCCAAGTGTTACAACTGTAACCAGCTTGGTCACTTTGCTAGGGAATGTAAAGCACCAAGATCTAATCCTGGAGCTGCTTAAGCCTCTCAACATCCTGCTACCTAAAGGTTGCAACCAAACCTACTGAGCCACAAATTACAGCTATTGCTCAAGAGGTTGACTGAAGCTTTATGGCACAAGATGTCACCCCCGTCCAAGCACTCATGGCTGGAACAGATGACAGCAAGGTATACGAACATCTCTATACTCCAGCATGCATTGCTAAGGTTAAATTAAATCAGAACTATAACATGGAAATTAGATCTGATATTGAGTCATTAAATATCCTAAAATCTGATTTTAAGAGGGCAGAATCTAACTATAAATGCGAAATAGAAGAGTTAGAAACAACCGTATCCTGTTTAAAACATGAACATACCAACTACATGACTTAGATAAAAGATCTAATATCCAAGTTAACTGAAGCTCATGCCCAGCTAGTAATAGTTGAGGTTAAAGCAGAGAAGTATGCTATTCAAGAGCATAACTTCAATACCATTATTGCATCATCCTCCCACTCCAAGGTCTGCTACCAAAACAAAAGTGGGTTGGGATCCAACGAAATTGCTCAACCACACTCTCTTGTGTCTGTTACATAACCAAGATGTGGTACTGATGAGCAAGAGGTTCCAACTGCTGACCCACTACCTAGTGAGCAGAAGCATGATGCAACAACGGTAACCACCACAGGAAAAAATAAGGTAGAAAACCTCATCTCCATCACTAATCAACCGTTGACCGCCAAAGCAAGGAAGAACAAGATCCAGGCAGCAAGAAAACTGCCAAGAAGGTGGCTGAGACCAAGATGAAAATAGACCTAAAACAAAAGGGTGTATTCATCTCAGCCGGTTTCCAAGTGGTTGGAAACTCTGATTCAGGAAAGGAAGGTAATACCAGCACTCCTATCCAGCTGAAGAATCAAAAGTTAAAGGGGAAGGCTGATGAAGAAGAAAAGAAGTACAAGAAACAACAGCCCTCAGGCCGCATCAAGAATAACATTGAGTGCATAATCTGTGGTCTGCATAACCACATGGCCAAAGATTGTTACTACAATCCTGCAAGCACACATTATACAACCAGTTTTAAGAAAGAAGGAGTTAAGGATGGTTTCATATTTGGACCTTACCACATGGTCCAAGTGTCAAGGAAAGGAAAACTTGTTTCCAAAGCCAAGTTGCTTTCGGAAGAAACTCATTCTTCGGAAAGGAAAATGGCTTCGGAAGACAAGCCAAAGAACAAACATAGGAATAAAAGGAATCCTTTGAAATCTTCCGAGAAGAAAACTTCTTTGGAAGAAAAGGTGGTGAAGATCTCTTCCGAGAAGAAAGAAGCCTCGGAAGAATGTCATGCCGCTCAAGCCTCTTCAGGCTCATCCATACTGATCAACCACAGGATGGAATGGAAGATTAGAAAGGATGATGTAGCACAAGCCTCTTCTTCAAAAACCATAGTTGAACCTACATGCGTACACTTTGGTTCAATTATGTTATCTACATTGGAAGAACCCAAGACCAACAAGGCTTGGGTTTCCAATAGTAACTAAACATTTCACATTATGTGCAGGAACATCCATGAGATAAGAATAGAAATGTCTGGATTGTGGATAGTGGATGCTCCAGGCACATGACAGGGAACAGATCTCTTCTACAAAAATTTGAACATTTTGATGGAGGTCCTGTTCAGTTTGGAGGTGAAGCCGGAGGATACATTCTGGTATAGGTAGTGTATCCACCGGTAAGTTAAATATTGAGAAACTAAACTTTGTCAAATAGCTTGAACACAATCTGTAAGTGTTTCTCAATTCTATGATTAAAAGCACCAAATGCTTTTCACAGAACATGAGTGCATTATCCTCAAACCTGGGATGACAATTCCTCAGGAATTGGTGCTTCTTAGATCTCCCAGGAGAGGAGATATGTACAAGCTGGACATGAACAATACTTCCCCACAGGGTGAAGTTTCATGCTTTCTTTCTAAAACAAATGGTGATGAGTCCACTCTTTGGCATAAAAGAATGTGCCACATTAATTTGAAAACAATGAATAAGCTGGTTAAAAATAATTTGGTACATGGTGTGCCCAAAAAGGAATTTATCTGTAAAGATAACTGTGTTGCTTGCCTAAAAGGAAAGCAACACAAGGTTTCTCACAAATCCAAAGAGGTCAACTCTATCACCACCCCATTACACTTGTTGCACATGGATCTTTTTGGTCCCATAAGTATAATGAGCATTGGAAGGAAATCATATTGTCTTGTGATTGTTGATGTTTTTACTAGGTTTATATGGGTATTCTTTTTAAGAACTAAAGATGAAACTGTTGAATCATTAAAATATTTCATTCTTAAAATTGAAAATCTAAAGGTTCACAAGGTAAAAATCATCAGAAGTGGTCAAGGGACTGAGTTTAAGAATCAAGATCTTAACTCATTCTGTAACTAAAGATGTAACTCATTCTGTAAATCATCAGAACTCATCAACAGAATGGTGTTATTAAAAGGAGGAACATGACACTTATTGAGGCTGCAAGAACCATGTTAGCCGATTCAAAGCTGCCTCTAACTTTCTAGGCAGAGGCAGTAAGAACTGCATGCTATGTGCAGAATAGGGTTTTCATTGTTAAGCCCCATTGAAAGATCTCTTATGAATTATGGAACAAGAGGCCACTGTTCATTGGCTTTCTTAGGTCCTTTGGCAGCAGGTGTACCATACTTAACACCAAAGACAATTTAGCAAAATTTGCTGAAAAGTCGGATGATGCTATCTTTGTTGGATATTCCTCAACCTCTACTGCCTATAGAGTTTATAACATTAAAAATCAACAATTTGAGGAATCATCTAACATTGTTATTAATGAGCACACTCCTTGTGTTAGGGGGAATGGCCCTAATCATATCTTTGATTTAGAATTGTATCCAAACAATTCTAAATCATCTTGTGAGAATGTTTTAGCTGGAACATGAACTCAAAGCAACTCCTATGAGGATTAACTCTTCGAGTTACCTAGACCTCTTCAAAGTTCTCTAAGAGGAATTGATGAACAAGCTCCCACTGCTGAAAGTCCTGAAAGTCTAAATATATCAGGAAATAATGGAGCTTCAACAAGTTGTCAGCCCTCTGAGCCTCAAAACTCCTCAACTGACAACTCCAGCATTCTACACCAAGCTGATGAAGATAGTCATCTGGAGGAACAGGAAACTGTTGATGCTGATTCTCAGCAAAATATCATTGATGCTATCACACATTCATTCAATCAGTCCTCATTAAATGAGTATGAGACAACTGCTGATCATGGTGTTCAAAATCCTAAGCAAAACTTCTAAACTTGGATCATGAGAAAGAAGTTTGAGATGAGTTCCATGGGAAAAATGGACTTTTTCTTAGGAATTCAAGTGAAGCAGATGGAAGAAGGGATCTTTATCAATCAATCTAAGTATGTCAAGGATATCTTAGAAAGATTTGATATGAAAGATTGTAAGCCAGCCAAGACACCCATACCCAGAAATCACAATCTTTGTCCTGATTTCGAGGGGGAGGATACTGATCAGTATCAGTATAGGGTAATTATTTGATCTCTGATGTATCTCAATACAAGTAGAAATGATATCATGTTTGCTACCTGCATTTGTGCAAGATATCGTGATGCTCCCAAGGTGTCCCACCTAATTGCTGTCAAGAGAATTCTCAAATACCTCAAAGGAGCACCCAAACTGGGACTCTAGTATCCTAAGAATAAGGATTTCAATCTTTATGGATACACTGATAGTGATTATGGAGGCTGCAACATCAACAAGAAATCCACATCCGGAGGATGTCATTTTCTTGGTGGAAGGATCATCTCCTGGCAATGCAAGAAGTAATCATGTGTCTCTACATCAACTGCTAAAGCTGAATACATTGCTATAGTGAGCTGTTGTGCTCAACTGCTATGGATTCAAAATCAGATGTTGGACTATGGTTTCAACTTCATAGAGACTCCCATCCATATAGACAACAATAGTGCTATTTCTATCATAGAAAATCTGGTCAAGCACTCAAAGACAAAGCATATTGAGATCAGGTATCATTTTATTAGAGATATTCATGAGAAAAATCTAATTAAACTAGTCAAAGTTAATTCAAATAGGCATTATGCTGATTTGCTAACAAAAGCTTTTAATGAACAAAGATTTAGATACTTAATCACAACTATTGGGATGATTAACATTGACTAGTTATTCTCTTCTGAAAACCTTTTTAAATTCATTGTTTGTGTTGTCAACATACAATCTAAGCCCTGATAATTTTTTTTAAATTCTGAGTATAAAATCTTCTGAAGAGAAATTTACCCTCGGAAGAAGTCTTTATTCAACTTCCGAAGGCAAATTCCTCAACTTGAATATTATCTTTCGAAGAGTTTTCAGCCTCGAAAGAAGGTTTGATCACAGATTAAACCTACTTCCGAAGCTTACTTATCTTTGTTCTCGGAACTAGAATGTGCTATCGGAAGCAAACTTGTCATTAAGGTATAGTTTGCTTTCGGAAGCAAAAATAACTTCGGAAGACAAGATTAGGAAAAATAAGTGTTTTCACTCGAAAGCAATTTTTATCTTCAGAAGAAAAACTCTTCCACTGTGTAACAGAAATCTTTGGGCCCCACTCTGTAAAAAGTAAGATTTTGAGATGATTGTCGGTATATTTTTAAAAGGTTTTACCTTACCGCCCCTTTCAAATCGAAACCCAAAAGGTCTTTTCACCTTATCGGTTTGGCTCGTTGTTCCTGTATTTAAACTTTTCGACTCTCTCTCTTTACCTTTTTACCACCTCTGAAGCCCTAAATTTCCACTACCTTCTTCACCCACTCTCAAATTTCTTCAATCCATCAGTACTTTTTCAAGCAATGGCCCTAAATCCCCAACACAATCAGGTCGCAATCCTTGACTCTTCTAAGGATGCTGACTTTGCCCCCATTATCGAATTTCTAATACAATCCACATACCTCACTGCTCTCACTATAAACCCCACCATCTATTCTAACTAAATGGCCGAATTTTGGGCAAATGCTCAAAGTGAAACTCTGAATGATGAAAGGGTAATCAGGTCGAGAATCTACGGACAAGAAATCATTATTGCTGAATCTACCATCAGGGAGCATCTGGAGCTTCACGATGAAGGCGCCCCCACTGAGTTCCCTAAATCTGAGTTAAACGATACCTACACTCCGATGGGATATGGCGGTGATGTGCACAAGTCCACTGTTTACAAGTTTAATTTCTCTTACAACTGGAAATTCTTGTTGCACATTGTTATACACTGTCTATCCAACAAAACAGGGGGTTGGGATCAAATCCCATATGACTTGGGCAGCCTAGTCCATGGATTAGTAAAAGGCCTCCGCTTCAATTATTCAAGGTTTGTGCTGAACAATCTGCGAGGTAATCTTACCCGAGATTCATTTTTATGTATCCTCGGTTTATTCAGCATATTATAAATTATGAGCTGGACCAGGACACGCTACAACAAGGAGATATTCTATTAGTCACTCACATGAGGCCGAACATCTTCAAGACCTTGAAGAAGATGTCCACCAATTTCATAGGAAGATTCATTGATCTTCTCCTAGATATGCTTGAGCCAACTGCTCCTGGTGACATTCCTACAAGCCCAGCAGGTGATGAACCCACGCTAGACCAACCCACTCAAATGCTAACTACTTCTTCCCGCCTAATAAAAACTACATACACAAGACGCTCCATGTGGACCCCTGATCAATCTACTCTGCTTGTTTAGGTCCCTCCTTTTCAAACCAAAAAGGGTCAAGTGGAATCTTGGGCTCCCACTCAGCCAGAGGTCCAACCATCCTCCAGCATTGACCTCAATGTCAGTATTGAGCCTCCTCAATCTTAACCTGAAGAGCCCATAACCCAAGCTTTCAGCCGTCAGGGTAAGTCCTAACACTCCCTTGAGCTACCAAAAAGGGACAGCCACATCAGTGGTTTAATTGTAGATGAACCATTAGGTGCTGACCAAGGTCATGGGTCATTAGAATTAACCTCTCTATCCTTCACTGACCTATTAACCCAACCTGATGAAGATATTATGTTTCATCCGGGCTATGATGTTGATCTACCATACTACTTTCAAGATCAACTGAGCCCTGTGGAACTTCTGCTATCTACCCAACATCAGATAAGCCAAACTGAGGTGAGTCCAATTGGTGTGGAGGTGACTCATGTAGACTCAGCTGCCACTACTAAAAGTGTTTCATTAACATCTCAAGAAAGTGGTGACATCAGTGAGACTGAGTCTACGACAACCTTACCAATTGATGTTTCTAAAAAGGACATCAGTAGGGAAGGGTCTCCAGGACGCCAAGAAACCATTACTGGTGGTGATGATGAACATACCAGGTATGTTATCTCACCTCCCTATGATTCTTCAAAAGAAGATGAGGGTAGTCTGCAACCCACTTTTAAAAACCTGACTTTTAAAGTCTCAAACCTTGAATCAAAGGTTAAGACTTTAGAGGACAGGTCTGCCACTCAGCAACTCGAGATTGAACATCTCAAGGCCAAACTAGCTGAGACACAGATTGAGAAGTCTGTTAGGCATATACCTATTCAAGTTTCTTTAAGTTCTTCCTCTAGCTCATCTACTTCTCAAGATGATGCTACCAAAAAGGGGGAGAATGTACAAGAACAACATCATGTGGAACCCAGTCTTACCATTACAACTTCTCCTGATGCCCTATCTATATTTTACCCCCAATAGCATGACCCTACGATAGTTTTTCCTCAACCAGAGGTTTCTAAGCACATTTCTGTTATGCTCCTCCATTGAACAGCCCTCCCCTGATCTAGCTATCACCTACTTTGGAGCTGAAGAGCTTCAAAGGCTGAATTTACCACCTACCTCTAAAAAGGAAGTTGGTCAACCTAAGGTATCTACTGAACCTAAGATTAACTTCGAAGGGAATGTACAGACTGATGGCCCAGCAACTGATTTAGATGGGACATGTGATGTAGACCCAGTTACTTTCGAGGTAGAAATCCAAGCTGCCGAAGGAATAATTGGACTATCTTCATTGTCCAGTGATCTGTTCATCTTAGAGGAAATTCTTGAACTAGCATATGAGATTAACAGTGAGGATTTCCTTACAACTCCTCTCTTACAAGTACCACTACCTCAAACACCCTCACTCCAACCTTAATCTTCTGAACCTGAACATCCAAACTCTGAATCTTCTTCTGATCCTAAGGGGAAGAGGAACCTCATTGCTGAGGAACTATTAGAGGAGGCAAGATTAGAGAAGCTAAAGAAAAAGGGCAGACTTGATACTAGAAAGCTTGGCTGCAAGTAGCAAAGCAGTAGCAGCCACCCAAGAAAGTTTGAACAATAAAAGGAGGGTGGAAATCATTGACAGGCTCATCAGCCTGGGAGTAGCCAGTGAAGAAACTCCTCTACTCCTAACTAATGAACTTATGAAAATAGAAAAGGCAACCCTGCTGTAAAAAGAAAAGGAAGAAGTCGCAAGGTTGGCCAAAGAAGTGGAAAGAAGGAAGAAGAACGAAGAAGCCAGAGAAAGGGAAAGGATGGAGAGAATAGCCTTTCTCTACACCAGAGAGTATTCCGAAGAGGAGCTGGCACCTCATAAAGCTGACATGATCTTGTTTCTTGTTCACAAAGAGCAAGATTTAATCAACAAGGAGAGGAAGAAGGCTGCCAGGGAAAAGCTTAAAGAAAGAAGAAAGAAAAAGGTAGAGGGAGAACTTACTACTGCCAAAAAGGAAGGAGACAAAGATTGGATGAAATCCTATCTCCGAGTTCATGGCTTCTCCGGCAGGCAAGTGGGTCCCGTGTCTATCAAGACCCTACAATGACATATTAGTGACATCAAGGCTGACATTCGCTTAGGAAGAAGGCAGGAGGTTGCTCAAACTCCTAATGTTCAGAGGATGGCACCCAAACTAGCACCCAGACCACTACCAAAAACACAACCTACACCTTCTCCCTTCCCCATCAAATCAGAACCTTTCACACCTGAACCCTCACCATCAATCTTACCTACACCCTCACCCACTGCTTCCCACCAACCACCACCACCACCAATCCTACAACCCAAAACACAACCAAGAACCCACTCAAAACCCAAACCATCCTCTGATCCATCAAAACCCCTAACCTTGGAAGAATTCAAGGAGATAAAGAAGAAGCTCATAAATTGCACAACACTGAGCGACATCTCTTGTGAGGAAGAGTCCATCTAGCTAACTTTCATTGATGACTCTTTCAGTTCCCTCACAAGAAATTCATTCCTTGATCTTCCTAGAGGAACACTAGACCAAGCTCTTTAACTTCGTGCAACAAATTCAGATAATATCAATGAAGCTGAGACGAAGTTAAGAAGAATTCTGGTGACTCTACTGGACATTATGAAAGGGGACAAACTGTCAACAAAACCCCTCAATCCTATGAAACAAAATGTCCATTGGAGGTTTGATGAAGATTCCTACAGCTTTGCTATAGAAAGGGAAAATGGTGAAGTTGACAGGTTTAACACTTCATCTCTGCTACATTCCAGCAGATTTGATCTTGCTGAGTTAGTAGAGAAGCCATTCTCAAATCCCTCGAACTCTGAGATAGCTGCTCACATCAGAAATCACTTAAGCCGCCTTCATCTAGCCGAGCTCACAAAGAAGGCCAAGACTAAAGAAGAGTTGAAAAAAAGAGCACAGGATGTAGAAGAAGGCACAACCACAAAAGGGAAGACTTTCTACAAATGGTTGAAGGCTCCACTTCAGATCCAATAGTTAGATGGGAATATGACTATCAATCCTATCAACTAACTCTCTTCAAAGGGATGCAACAAAGAGTACATGTCATTCAGAGCAACAGACTGGATTTATTATCCACGAATGACCTGTACAAGCTCTTCACTACCATATCAAGGAAAAACAAAGAAACATACAAATATCCACTTTCCCTGGTGTTGAAGACCTTAAGGAGCAGAAGGAAGTGAAGTTTTGGTAGCATCAGCCTAGGGGGAGTTTGTTGGATCATATGAGGCTGGTGCAACCAAAACAACACTTAGAACAATTTTGTGTACAAATTGAAGTAGTCTTCCAAAGACAAAACTACTCTTCCGTAGCTATGTCAAAGATCTTCTGAAGCATTGTTTGAAGAGCTTCTGGAGGAAAACTAAGTCCTCTGAGACTAAGTAGTTTTCCTTCCAAAGTATATGAAGATCTTCCGAAGGATAGAACAAAGTCTTCCGAGACCAAGCAGTTCTCCTTCCGAAGCATTCACACTTAGAAGATTCAAGACAAAGTTTTTTGAAGAATAAAGTCATTAAGACCTGTAGAAGACTCAGAAGAAGTTGTTTCTTCCAAAGTATAAATTGCCTTAGAAGAACTTATTTTTTTCTAATCCATTTAGCTTTGGAAGAATCAACTATGAACTAGTGGACATAAGTATGGTCTGTCTGACAGACTCTGAGATACTGCATGGTCTTTTCCCATGAGCATGTAGTCGACCATACTTTAATCCACTGTTCACCTTTTCAACTTAGTACAGATATCATCTTTAGTTGGTAACAAAAGGTAAGTCATGGACCTGTCATGACTACCTTATCTAGGATATTATTTTATCTTAAATACTTTACTTCTAGCAATGTAATATTTTTCTAGTTGTATATTCCAGCTGGTTTTCCAAGTATAACCAGCAGTAGATAGTAGTATATATAGTTTCTCATTATAACTTATGTAGACATGCTTATAAGAGTCTTGTAATACTGAGTTGAGAAGTAATATATATAAGTATCTTGAAAACCATTCTTGTGTCATCAACTTAGTATATTATCATCAACTTAGTTAGAGATTCTGCTTTATAACCCGAGTGATATCTTATGAGTTTGTGAGAGAAAACTTGTGTTAAAGTATCAAAACTGATCATACATAGTTGTAGCATTTAGCCTTTGTCTTGTCAAACCCAAATTTGTTGTTGGTTGGGTTTTGAGGGAACTGCCTTCTAGTTCTTTTGAAGAACTTCTTTGCTCTATAGGTTAGGAGAGCCATCTGTTGGACAATGTCCATGTATTCTACATCATCTCCGGATCATCAAAACAGAATTGAAAATCTCCAGAGTGCTCACTCCCTGAAACAAAGGCACAACTATCTTGGAAAGGATTTTGATGAGCCTATTGAGAGTTGGGTGTCTCAGGGAATGTGATGTAAGGCCCAGAAGAAGAGGATGATTGTTGGGGGTAGTTCAGGTATAGCTAGGGCTGGGGAATTCTTGAACCTTCTGCAACATGTAGAGCATTGCTGACTAAAGGATTGGTGATACTGTTCATCTGATGGCTTTTTTGAGGTTCCATCTCCATACGGTATCCATCAAGGATTCCATATAGTTAAGTCATGGTGACAGTGTTGATATTCTTAGTTCTTTTGATTGAAACACAATAGAAAGTCCACTCATAAGGCAGTGCACTCATGAATTTTCTTACTATGTCTCTCTTCTCAAGAATCACTCCCATAGACTGAAAAGAGGTGATCAAGTCCATGTATCTAAAGTATTATTGGCTCAAGGTCTCACCAATAATATATGTGAAGTTCTCAAACTTCTGCTTCAGTACATCTCTCTTTGACTCCTTGGATTCAACAAAATCAAAGTACATCAGCTTCAAAGCCTCAAAGAGTTCTTTGGCAGACTTGTTTTGCTTAAAGCCTACCATTATAGAGTTGGTATAGTAGTAAGCAGAACAGTAATGGCTTTGGAGTCAATGTCCATTCTCTTATAGTCTTCATCTATGTAGTCTTCAATGGCCTTCTCAATCATGTCACAATCAAGAGCCTAAAAAGATCTAATACCAATTGTAGGATCAGTGATTGTCTCACAACAAAAGATAATCACACAAACTCATTTAATGTCACTTGGGTTGATGAAGCAGAATCTTAACCAAGTTCATAAGTAATATAATAAGTTCAAATAGAAAACATAAGAGCACAAGAGTGGTTTTGAAGATACTTGCATATATTACTTCTCCACACAGTATTACAAGACTCTTACAAGCATAGTTACTAAGTTACATAGAGAAACTATATATACTACTATCTACAGCAGGTTATACTTGGAAAACTAGCTGGAAATTACAACTAGACAAATAGTACATTGTTTAGAAGTAAGATATCTAAGATAAAATAATAATATCTTAGATTAGGTAGTCATGACATGTCCATGCTTACCTTTTGTCACCAACTAAAAGTGGTAACTGTACTAAGCTGAGAATGGTTGAACAGTGGATTAAAGTAAGGTCATTTACATGGGCGTGGGAAAGCGTCATGTAGTCTATCAACTTCTTCCGAGTTTCTGCAAGTCTTCAGGACTTTATTCTTCAGAAGAAGTTGTGTTTGGATCTTCTATGTTGCATACTTCGGAAGAATAAGAACTTAGTCTCGAAAGACTTAGTTCTTCCTTCGGAAGTTCTTCACACTTTAGCTCGGAAGACCATTTTTTTAGCACATCAAAATATATCTAAATGTGGTTTTGGTTGCACCAACCTCATTAGATTCAACAGGGGTTCTATAGGATTTGTGATTATGGGATCTATTGATTTCATATAAACAGTTAAAACATGATAATAATTACAACATATGTTTTAAAGTAAAAATTAAAGTTTGAGTTTAATTTGGATAAATCATATTGACAATCAGCTCCACCAGTCTCATTCTAAATATTGGTGGACGATGTTAATAATCAATTTTAAAGAAATTTGATCCTATACTTGAAAATTTATAAAAATATTTTATGCTATAAATCTACGTTGTTATTTTTTTTACTTTGTTTCAATTTGTTTTGTTTCGGTTTACCTAATTAACACTGGGTTAAACATGATATTAAATATAATAAATTAAAAAGAGAAACAAAAATAAAGAAAATTGAAAAAGTTTGAAAATTTTCAAAAAGGTATTGAACTTATCGCGCTCGAGAAGTTTATCAAGTGCGAAATGTCAAAGTGTGCGAGTACTGACTTCTCTCGCGAGAAGTCAGATGGCTATAAAGGTACAGTTGTGCGAATTGTTAAGTACTCCCACCAAACAACTATTTACATTTTTCTCAAAAAAATTTATCTATGTTTGATTCGATTTCTATAAAATATATGTTCATTGTGTTCGCTTATTGATATCTAATTATTAGAAAAGTTATATTGTTGATTATTGTTATGTTTTAAGTGAGATTGATGTGTAACCGAGTCTTAAAGAACAAATACACTAAAATATGATGAAATTAATCATAATAAACCTTAAACCCATCCTAATCAACACTAATCGAAGATGTTTCAATAGTCAAAACATCTTGAAATGAATTTAGTTAAAATGAATATGAACAGAGGCGGGAAGTTTCAAATTCGCACAGAACTACTCGCATGGAATCTTTGACTTGTCGCATGAGTAGTTAAGTTTTCGTCAAAATTAATTTCATGCGATTACATACTAGTTGCGCGAGAAGTTAATTTTATAACTGAACTAATCGCATGCGAAAAGTTTAAATTTTTTTAAATTTTCAAAATTTTCTAAGTCTGATAAGTTTAACTTTGTTACTAATAAATGTTTGCTCAACTTAATTTTCAGATGGCTAGATCAATGGTTTTTAACAAAAACCATAACACTGTGGCATTTCTCGATTATATACCAGTTGATAAGGCGTTATTCAGATCACTTATAGATGGGCTAAAGACTTCATGCATTTTTCATGCTATTACTGCCAACCCGACTATATATACAGATGTTATTGATCTGTTCTAGCTGTCTACAGCAAACGAGAAAGATTCTCAGGGAGAACCATGCATTACTACTATGGTGAAACAGAAGAGGATTGTTATTACTGCTGAGGAGGTCAACAGTGTCTTACTGTTAGAAGATCAGCCTAATGCTCTTGTGAATTTAGTTGATTATGTTACAGAGATTTCTTACAAAGGATGGGTTATGACTACCGATATCCATCCTTAGAGAATAAGCATTTACCTCCATTCTGGAAGTATCTATTCCATGTGGTTGTTCACTATCTAAGCAACCTGAAGGCAGGATTAGACAGTCGAGTGCTATATTTGGATCACTACTAGTGTCATTAGTCAATGATTACCATATAGCATATCCAAAGCTATTTTTTCTAAGATGCAGAAGAACATGATTGCAGTTATCGGGAAGAAGTTTGTCATGTATACTTATTTCATTTAGATGATCATGAACACTACTCATCCTGAGTTAGTTATATCTGATTGTTCCACCTATGCTGTTATGGTGAAAAAGAAAGACATTTTTACTTATCTGATGGGATCATATGGGAATTCATGGAAAGGTGATCATTTCGCTAAACTTGGTATATTCGTTGATGGGTATCAATCAAATGATCAGCCCTCTCACTAACAAGATGCTACTGAGCCGTAACAGAATGACCAGGCTGGTCCTTCTTTTAGAACTCCTGATGC
The DNA here is from genome assembly GCA_025506505.1 of Flaveria sonorensis. Lineage (NCBI taxonomy): Eukaryota > Viridiplantae > Streptophyta > Magnoliopsida > Asterales > Asteraceae > Flaveria > Flaveria sonorensis. Next base: position 26,887,795 of record CM046433.1, read on the forward strand.
TACTTTGAGAAGTTCTTAAACTACTGGGATGACTATTGAGGATGTGGTTGATTTTTGGTTCAATGATAGTGAGGCTGATAGTGATCGGATAGGACAAGTTACTTTTATTCCAGCATGAAAGACCAAGAGTGCCAGTTACACCAACAAAGTGCACCGCTGAGGATTTAGACACATATTTTTGTCCCTGTGGATTCACCATCTATATAGAAGAAGAAGAAGGGAATGGCCAGGTCAAGAGTAGAGTCTAATAGTACTTCACGTGGTAGGGGTAGAGGACGAGGTGTTATACGTAGGCGTTCCCCGATGACTGCCGTGTCATCTAAGACATAAACGTTAATTAGCTAGATTAAATATCTTGTTTAACTTAATCATAAAACTACCAAAAAACAAACTTCAACTAGTCATCTGTTACACTAATCACCCCCTTGTCCGAATCATGTTCGTCACCTTGATTTGGAGTGTGTAAGTTGTGGCAAAAAATTTGTATCTTGAAACAAACATGCAATTTAAGCCTACAATACAAAGTATACATGTTAACACATCTAATTTTATGTCTATTAATTTCATTTGTGACATTTTGACATGCTTTAACTCTATTAGGATGTTTGTAAGTACATTAAGTCTATTTTGGTCTCAATGAGTCAAAATGACCTGAACACACTTGATGAGCTTATAAACATCATAATTTAAGTTAAAATGGGTAAAAATATCATCCATGTCATTTTGATGTTTAAATTCAAATTAGAATCTTTTTAATTATGTCAAGTTTGCATAGATCATTTTGACCTATTTAAACTAAAACCTACATCATTTAAGTTTATTGCTGTTCTAACTAGTCAAAATGAATTAAACCCAAATTGATACAACTAACACATTCAGCTTTAGGTCTATTAAAGTTCATCCCTATCATTTTGACCCTTTTAAACTCAAATTAGAATGTTTTACACTCAAATTACATTTAAAAACATAGACTAAGTATCAACAATTAACAACCTACTAACAAAAACCAAATTTACCAACAAAAGATAAGCTACTTTCACCTGTGTAAATGGTAGAAGTGTCTGCTCCTGCTCCTGAACAAAGGAACATAATGACGGTTTACACGCAACCCTTCTATTATGTTCACGATGAGAACCCAACACGGACTCAAACACATCGACGTCCTTTGGCATTGACGAACTACTTTCTTTATTTTTGGATTGACTTATAGCATCGAACCATCCTTTTGAATGGTTCTATATATAACACACATGATTTAATATATTTATGCATATTTGAAAAACAATAGGTGCACTCTCAACAACCATGAACACAGCCACCCTCAATTTCACCGACACGCACACACAAATGATGCAATCCAGCACAACATGGATTCAAAGGTTTTCTACCTCCTTTTAATCATCAATTCTCTCTATTTTTTGTACTTAGTCTTAGAAAACATTGAAATCTTCCTCTACGATTCAATTTCGATGGCACGTTCAAGATTCTTCGGGTCAAGTTTCAAATTTATTTCATCATGTTGAACTTTGTTAAGGAATGTAAATAGTTTGTTGTATGTGTTGATTAGGTGGCTGATATGCATTATGGAGCTTGATTTCGCTCTTATGAATTGTAATTCTCCCGTTGGTTTGTAATGTTTTATAATGTTGCCTTTACCTTTGCAGTTGCAAAGAGACTTTGCATGGTTCCTTTTGAATTTTGATTTTGATGATTGTGTTGGTTCAAGAAAATTTCATTCAAATGTTAGATTACGAATAATATGGAAACAAATTTTAGAGGAAAAAATATATGTGAGGTTTATACTTAAAGGCTGATGCAACCAAAGCATCAAAAGAGCTCTCAGCATGCATGCATGAATTACAGAGTAAAGTTACTTCAGAAGTTTTACACCACTCAAACAAAATAAGATGTGTAAAATCTTTCGAAGTCAAATGAAAAAATCTTTCGAAGCCAAAGATGAAGTCTTCTGAAGCTTCAGAGACAAAGTCTTCTGAAGCCAAAGACTGATTTCTTTCGAAAATAGAGAAAACATGCTTTCTATGATCACCTTTTGATAAAAGCTGAACAACTTTCTGCTACCACTCTGAAGACTCACCAACTTATATGAGTTGGTAAAAAGATCCATGCTTTTGTCAACTGTAGATTATGGTCCTTGGTCTGTAACTTTCTTCTTCTATACCTTTTATCCTTTTTGTAATACATTAGGATGTGAGCTATGGCATGTCATAGTCACTCGTCAAAAAGCAATCTGCCTTTTGATCTTATATTGATCTTGTTGTCTAGATTAGTGTTTCTAGTTGACTTTCAAAGTATAGTCAGTTGTAGGATGTAGTATAAAGTGTCTCAAGTACTTCTATCTTTATGTATGCTTTGTAACACTTGTAAGAACTTAAGAGCAATATAATCATTCTTGAAAACCATACTTGAGTTTTCTTTTGTTCTTATTCTTTTACTTGTGTTCTTTGTATCATCTAATTGGTTCCCTATTTGAGATGTTAAGTGTTGCATATCTCTCCATCCTTGTGAAACTGTTGCATTCACCACCCTTCACCGGTCCTGCAATTGGTATCAGAGCATTTCAGGCTCTTGATTGTAAGATCTCACCATATTCAATCACTTTAGTTTCATATAACACTTAACAACTCAAATGGTCACTCTTGCTAAACTTGATATGGAAACCGGTACTATGACAAAGTCTCCACTGATCACACCTGATGACTTTGATACTTGATGCCAACGTATGGAAGGCTTCATGAAGTCTCAAGACAACAAGATATGGAGATCTTGTCGAAGGACCATACATTCCATGCACCTCTTCAGCCACTGCTGGAGGTGGCATGATACCAAAGGAAATGACCGACTATTCTGATGAAGACTGGAAAAGAATAGAAATAGATCAGAAGGCCATGACCGCTCTTCACACTGTTCTTCCCAACTCAATATACAGAGGCTTTAAAAAGTGTAAAACTGCTAAGCAGCTCCAAGATGCATTGAGGCTGATGTATGATGGGTCTGATGAAGCCAAAGAGAACAAGATGGATATGTTGAAGTAGCATTTTGAAAATTTCACATACAAGACAGGTGAGACCATGACTCAACAATACTTCAGGTATGTTGAGATTATGGATACTCTGACTAATTTTGGTGTAGAGCTTATGAATATGGATATAGTGAGGAAGTTCACATTCTCTCTTCGCAAACAAAGGACTCACTACTATGTGGCTAATAAGAGAACTGAGAACCTCTCTACTCTCACTCTCATAGAGCTGTATTGTATCCTTAGTGGGTACCAGATGGAGATGAACTTGCAAAATGCATCCAGCAGCTCTTCCAACAACCAGCAAAGTTCAGCCCTTCATGTCCTTTCATCACCTTCCCCAAGACACCAAGGGAGAGCTACATCCCAGGAAGCCCATTCCAAGAGACAAGCTCTGCACAAGCCATTGTGTCTACTGATAAAAGTTGTGGCAACTTTTTTTTTACTCTTGAAGACTTGGACTGTATCCATCCATTTGATCTGGAGTACATAGATAGTCAAGGAGATGGCTCTTCTCACTCACAGGGACAAGAAGTTCTATAAGAGGACAGAGAGAAAGTTTCCCAACAATGTGGCTAGTGGAACATTTGGACTGGACAAAAGAAAAGTGAAGTGTTACAACTGTAACCTGATGGACCACTTTGCTATAGAGTGCAATGCACCAAGAACAAATGGTGGCCAAGCACAACCCAGGCCAAACTGCACTGATGTCGTTCCAAGAATTGAGAAGCCAAGCCAACCCAAACAACATGCTATTGTTGCTGTTGAAGAAAGAGGCGTTGACTGGAGCTTTTAGGTGGAAGATGCTTCTCCAAACCAAGCACTCATGGCTGATCATGAAGAAGCTAAGGTATTGGAACACATCTGTACCCCTAAATGCATTGCAAAAGTTATGTATAGGTCCTATAATTTAGAATTGAGATTTGATCTTGAGTCCTTAAACATCTTAAAAGCTGACTCTAAAAGAGCTAAAAATGACTATAAACTTAAAATACAGATCAAGAGAAAACCATTTCAACTCTTAAGCATGAACACACAAATTACAGGACTCAGATCAAGGATCTCATTACTAAATTAACTCAATGCCAAGTTGAGTTTGTCATTAGCAAAGCTAAGGCAGAAAAATGTGTTCTTAAAGAGGAAACCATCAAGAACAAAATATCTTCATCCATGCATGAAAATATTTTTTATCAGAACAGGCAAGGATTAGGTTCAAGTGAGATAGCTCCTCCACACATATTGTTATCTATAAGATCTCCAAGGTGTGTAACTTGTCAAGATGAGCTGCCCTCTATAGATCCCATTAAAGAAGAGGATGAAGATGAAGAGCAGGTAGTGAATGATGAACTAGAGGAGAGTGAAAAAGGTTATCCTGAGAAGGGGCACTATTCTCCAGGAGAGAAGAAAGAATCCAGGATGACAAAATCTGTAAGGAAGAACTTGATCAGGGAAGCCAAGAGAAAATCCAAGAAAGCCCAAGAGATCAAGGCCACCTTCAACTCCAAGCAAAAGCAAGTTTTCATCTCTGCTGGATTTGAAGTGGTAAAGACTGAGGACACAACCATGGACGCTAGTACCAGGAGTTCTAGTTCATCTCCAAGTCATCCTGATTTAATGAAGAAGGTTGAAAAAATGTGCACCACTGCTGCACAGCTTGAACCATCTAGTTCCAAAAGCAGGCCTCATCCTAAGAAGCTTGTTGCATCATCTGTAAAGATGAAGAAGAAGTAGAAAGTGATCAAGCTCATCCTCCCTCTTTAAAGAAGACTCTCAAAAGTATGCAAGCTAAATGCATCATGTGTGGTAGTACTTCTCACTTTGCCAAGGATTGCATATACAATCCCAAAAGTACCATCCGCATGAACAAGAAGAAAACTTCTGAGAAGAAGAAGAAGAAAATAGCTTAAAAAGTAAAATCTCTTCCTCTCGAAAGCTCCAAAGTGAAGAAAAGATAAGTGAAAACTTACCTTGAGAAGAAATCTTGGTCTTGAAAGAAAGGAATGCTTCCGAAGTACTGAAGTCTACTGTAGTAGATGTAAAAGCTTCCGAAGGTCCAGTTTCCAAAACTTCCAAAGTTATCAAAACTTCTGATGTATTGAAGGCCAAGTCTAATCTTCCAAAGATGGTGTCGAAGATGAAGGAAGGCCATGTGACAGAAAGTTCTTCATCAACAACAGCAAATGATCCTAAGAACTTGGATATAGGATCAATCACTATTGTATTATCTTCCATTCACTTTGATAAGCCCAAGACAAATAAGGCTTGGGTTTCAAATGTAACTAACCATCTCTTTTTCTGCAGTAACAACTAAAAACCATAGGAAATGTATGGAACATAAACAGTGGCTGTTCCAGGCACATGACAGGCAATGGCTTTTTGCTTCAAAACATTGAAAAATTGATAGAGGGCAAGTTGCTTTTAGAAGAGATTCTGGCGGTTACATTACCGGAAGGAACAGGGTCACAAATGGATCTACAGGTATCTTATCAACAGGAGATTCTGATCCAAGTTTTGAGCTGAGAAGACCAAGTGTACAAACTACTTCAGCTCTAGTGGTAACTAGCCTTGCAGTTGGAAATCCTATCAGCACAACCATGACAAATCCTTCAGCTGATACATCTAAGGTGCCTATAAATTCTAGCACAGAAGTAAAGAACTTAGATGAAGGCATTTCCAATGTAGGAGAAGATGGAGGTGGTGATAGTGATTAGGAGTTTCGTGATACTGATAGCCACTCCATTGAAGAAAACATTAGTGATGTACCATACTCATTAGATCAAGTCTCACTTGATAAGTGTGTTGATGTGGTGGATTATTCTTAAGCACCAGATCTGAATTTCACAAATTTAGATCTGTTCAAACAACTTGCTGTGATTCCTTAATTAAGAATCCACAAGTCCCATCCCACTACAAACAACAATGGAGATGTTAAAACTGGGGTGAGAACAAGAGGACAACCCATGATAAAAATATTTGTCCTCACTCTTGTTTCTTGTCACAAATAGAGCCTAAGAAGATTGAAGAAGCATTGAAAGATGGATGTTGGGTTGAAGCAATGTAGGAGGAGCTGCTTCAATTCAAAAGATAGAAGGTTTGGAATCTATGTCCTCTTCCTTAAGGGAAGACTACCATAGATACCAAGTGGGTATTTAGAAACAAGAAAGATTATAGAGGACTTGTCATCAAGAACAAGGCAAGACTACTTGTTTAAGGATACACATAAAAAGAAAGGACTGACTACATAGGTGTTTTTGCTCCTATATCAAGACTTGAAGTTGTTAGGATATTCCTAGCTTTTGCTGCATCCAAGGATTTCAAGGTTTACCAACTTGATGTCAAGTGTGCCTTTTTATATGGGGTGATTGATGAGGAGATGTATGTCAAACAACCACTTGGCTTTGCAGACCCAGATAATCCTGATTATGTCTGCAAGCTTGACAAAGCTCTCTATGGGCTGCATCAGGCTCCAAGGAAGTGGTATGAGACACTATCACAGTATATCTATAGGCATGGATACAAGAGAGGTACCATTGATGACACACTCTTCATCAAAGGAATAGGAAATGACTTGATGCTGGTTCAAGTTTATGTAGATGACATTATCTTTGGGTCAACTAATCCGAAGCTCTATAAAGACTTTGAGAATCTGATGAAGAATAGATTTGAAACGAGTGCCATGGGGGAACTCAATTTCTTTCTAGTAATTCAAGTGAAGAAGGTTGACAATGACATCTTCATAAATCAGTCAAAGTATGTACAAGACATACTTATAAGGTTTCACATGACTGAGTGAAAGGTTGCTAAGACACCCATAGCCAAAAACCACTCTCTTGGACCAGATCTTGAGGGTGAGTGTGTTGATGAACATCTATACAGTGCTATGATTGGGTCTCTTATGTACCTTATGGCCAGCAGGCCTGATATCATGTTTGCTTCATGTACCCAAAGAATTCTAACTTTAATCAGTATGCTGATACAGATAGTGACTATGGTGGTTGCAACATGGCTGCAAAGTCAACATTTGGGGGATGTCAATTTCTTGGTAGAACGATAGTCTCATGGCAATGCAAGAAACAATCCTGTGTATCTGCATCAACTGCTGAAGCTGAATACATTGCTGCTGCAAGCTGCTATGCTCAAGTGCTTTGGATTCTGAATCAAATACTAGACTATGGATTCAACTTCAAGCAGGCTCCTATCCATATAGATAATAACAGTGCTATCTTTATCATAGAGAATCCAGTTCAGCACTCAAAGACAAAGCACATCAATATCAGGTATCATTTAATTAGAGATAATTTTGAAAAGGGATTGAAAAACTAGTCAAAGTTAACACAAATGAATAATATGTTGATCTGTTCATAAAAGCCTTTGATGAGTAGAGATTTAAGAATTTTGTACCAACTATTGGGATGATTAACTTTACATAGATTTTTCTAGAACTAAACTCAAGATTATTTTTAACAATATGTGTGTTTTAAATTGTCTATTTCATCACCATATATGCCCAGTTTACTTTGTAAGAAACTTTTCAAAATGATATCCCTTAGAATTTTGAGAATTTTGGATATATTCTCCTTTAGAAGACATCAACTTGTCTTTGGAAGAAAATCATGTCTTCAAAACAAATAACTACTTCTAGGAAGTTAACCTTTAGAAGAAATTTGATTATATCTTCCGAAGCTTATATTTGTCACTAAGTACTTATATGTATTGAAGAACTCTTTTCTTTCGAAAACAATTAATTCTCGGAATACTTATTCTCTTATTGAATAGGATTTCTAATATTTAATATCTTCCAAAGCAAAATCAATCTAGAAAGTAAAAATACTCTAAGTATTTTTTTCTTCCAAAGCAAAATTCTTAGAAAACTAAGGAATGTCTTCCAAAGCCAAATTGGCTTCGGAAGTTTTTCTAAAACCTTCCAAAGACAAATTACCTTCGGAAAATTTAGACTTCCAAGAAAAATAACTTTTTTGACACTTTTTCTAAGATGGGACCGACATCCGGATTTCAAAGTTTATCTTTTTGCATTAACATTGTCTCAAATCCATACCATATATATTCATACAATGGTTCCCCCTCTTTCACCCATAAACCGACCTTGTTCTTACCTTCCTTCATCTAAAAGCTACTCAAAATGGTTAACCCTGATCCAAGAAACTGTCTCGATTTCTCCTTGCAACTACACAGACAACATAATCAGGTTGCTCTATTAGTGTCTGAGATGGATCCTGGCTTCTCAAACGTTTTTTGTTTCTTAACTCTATCCAATTAGTTCACCTCCCTCACCATAAATCCTCCACTATACGAAGATCAACTGTTGGAGTTTTAGAGGACCTGCCAAGAGGTCATTATGGATGGCGAGAAGGCACTGTCTGCCACAGTTCAGGGTAGGACCTTTTTCTTCACTCCAGCCATCATTCGTACTCATATTAGGCTGGATGATGAAGGGGAATTGTCCTTTCCAAAATCTACTGTGAACCAATCCTTCATGCAGATGGGCTATGAGGGTGATTACACTGTAAGAACCTTCATGAAAGGGAAGGTCTCCTCCTAATGGAAGTACCTCCTCCATGTTGTCATTTACTGTCTATCAAACAAACATAGAGGTTGGGATCAAATTCCTTAAGACCTTTCCTATATAGTCCATGGATTGGTACAAGGGGTCAAGTTCAGGTACTCATAATTTGTTTATACTAATTTACTTACAAACTTGGACTCCTTAGAATATTATATGTTCCCTAGATATGTCTAGTATATTCTTAACTATGAGCTGGGCTCACAGTTAAAGGGAATAGGTAATGTTCTTAAATTGGGACCGATGAAGCCCGGCATCTTTAAAATAATAAGAAAGTAAACTGTTGGCTTCTCAGGGGTAGAAACAGCCCTGGTCCTAAAAATGTTAGAGCTCATTGCTCAAGCTGACAACTTAGCAACACAAGCTAATGTTGAACCCACACCATCCACATCTGCACCACCCATACAACCACAAATCACCATCACCTACCAAGGAAAATCCAAACGAACCCCTGTAGAAGCTACTCAGGTTGTGCAGGGCCCCATATCACCCATGCAGGAGGATGTGTACACTAGAGCTCCCACTTCCCCTAAGAAGCAAACCACTCCCATCACTTCAAGGATCAGTGCTGAGGTTCTTCACGCTCAGTCTGATGAACTCACTACCCCAACACCAGCCTTAAGCCTTCACTAAGAGTCTCAAAACTCTAGTGAACAACCTTCAGATTAAAGTTACCATCCTCAGCCTCTAGACCTCAATCAACCTATACCCAACCTAGAATTCTATGATGATGAAGACATGGGATTCAATGAGTACCATGAGTTTCTCTTCTCCACCCCTACTTAAGGAGAGATGAGTGCTCCTGACTCACCCATGTCCAGCCCACATCATCCACCCACAACTAAGGTGGATCTCCTTGAACCAGTTTAGGAGGTCCATATGGAAAAGGCTCTCACTTTTGAAAGTTATTACATCTTTAAAACCTCAACCATGGCAACCCAACCCATTGACACTTCAACTGAAGCTGTCATGGTGCAGGGGAAATCCAGCAGCCAAGAACTTAGTGCTAATGATGAGGAAGAAGACTTTAGTCCTATTCTCTCATCCCCCAGTGATTCTTCAAATGAAGATGAGGGGAATTAGAAACTAAAGGTGCAACAACTGACTAATATCTGCACCTATTTAGTCCTAAAGGTTAGCCACCAGGAATCTCAGGTGACTACCTTACAAAAGAGGGTCAATGACCCGCAACTTGAGATCACTGATCTCAAGGGAAAGTTAGCTGCAAGACCCATCCAGAGGACTCAACTAGACCCACAAAAACCTATGGATGTGATGCACTGCCAAGAAACAAGTCTTGGTCCTATGAATTGACATCCCCCAGTTGTGGATTTTCTGTTGTTGTTACACCCTCCAAAGTCACTATTAGAATATAAGTAGAGGTTGAATTCTCCTTCTTTGGGATACCAAAGTCCTAGAGCAGGCTTCCCTTTGAGGTATCTAAATATCATCTTGACTGCATTAAGATGTGACTCCTTGGGGTTTGATTAGTACCTAGCACAAACACACACAGCAAACAATATGTCAGGTCTGCTGGCAGTTAAGTACATTAATGATCCTATCATAGATCTATATAATCTTTGATCAACTGACTTCCTTGTAGGATCAGGTACAATCTTATCTATTGTTAATGCTGGGGTTTTGCATGAAGATAAATTAACAAGGTTAAACTTCTTCAAAATTTGATTCATATACTTCTCTGATTGATGACAATTCCATTTGGTTTTTGATGAACTTGCAAACCAAGGAAAAATGTTAATTCTCCTATGGAACTCATTTGAAACTCAGATTTCATCAAACATTCAAACTCTTCACACAATCTCTTGTTTGTTGAACCAAAGATGATATCATCTACATATACTTGGACAACTAAGAGATCTTGATGATCATGCTTCAGGAAGAGAGTCTGATCAATTGTTCCCCTTTTGTAACCATGCTTGAGTAATAAAGATGATAATGTTTCATACCACTTTCTACGAGCCTGATGAAGTCCATACAAAGCTTTATCAAGCTTGTCTACCCTGTGTTGATAATCAGGATCTTCAAAGCCTGGGGGTTGGGCAACACAAACATCATCAATTTTACCATATAAGAAGGCACATTTTACATCCATCTGGTAAACTGTGAACTTCTTATGTGAAGCATAGGCTAGGAAGACTCTAATGGCTTCAATCCTTGTAACTAGTGCAAAGACATCATCATAGTCTATCCGTTCTTCTTGAGTAAAGCCTTGTGCTATCAGCCTTGCTTTATTTCTCACAATGATACCTCTGTCATCTAGTTTGTTTTTGAAAAGCCACCTTGTGCCAATTGGATATTGGCCTTCAGGAAGATCAACTAGATTCTAGACTTTTTGTTTTTTGAATTGCTGAAGTTCTTCTTGCATTGCTTCAATCCAGCTATTGTCTTTCAATGCTGCTGTTATGTTGGCTGGAACAACTTGTGAAAGAAAACAAATATTGGTAGCTCCCCCTTGACTTCTTGTGGTTCTTGCATGAAGATCACCAATAATGTTTTCTATTGGATGAGTATTATGAATTCTTGTTGTTGGTATTGATTCAACTCGAATGAATAGTTCCAAGTTAATGATGTTGTTTGATGGAGATAGATCCAGCTGAGATAGGGAATTGACAAAGTGCTCATAATTCTCATTATTTAGGCCTTCTGATGCTGAATGAACTCCATCTTCATTATTTTATGTTTTCGCAGATGTGGTTACAGCTTTCGTAGCGGCAACAGGACCAACTACGGATGTTGTAGTTTGTTGATCTGCAGACTTGAATGTTGTTGGAATGTTTCCTGATGATTTTGGAACTTCAGTTGAAGGCAATGAATCTTGTCTAGAAGAAGATGGAACATCTATGGATGTAGAAAGATCTTCTACGGATGCATTGTTAACTTCTGCTGAAGTTGAATTTCCATGTCCATTAGTGTTTTCATTGCTTGTTTAAGATGAAGGGCCTGGATCAACAACATTTGAGCATGTGTCTGGGGTAATCTTGGAGGATCACCTGTCAATGGCACTTCACCCATGTTTGGAGCAACATAAGGATAACATGTATCCGTAGGACCTACAACATTCAAATAACCAGAGTTAAATGAGATTATTAATGCATCTATATCAAACAACCAAGATGATCCTTTTACAGATTTTAGAAATAAGGATTCATCAAAAGATACATTAGGTGTTTCCTCCACAATATTTTGATGTGGATTGTATACTCTATATGATTTAGATGTTGATGAGTACCCAACAAAGAAACCATCATAGGCTTTTTAATCAAACTTTCCTAATTGATCTTTGGTGCTTAATATAGACACATGACACCCAAAAGCTCTAAGATAACCTATAAAAGGTTTTCTTTTAAACAAAAGTTCATATGGTGTTTTATTATGTTCTTTGACAATTAATGTTCTGTTTTGAACATTGCATGTTGTGTTCATAGCTTCTGCCCAGAATATGATTGGCAACTGTAAATCAGCAAGCATTGTTCTTGCTGCTTCAATTAGAGTTCTATTTCTTCTTTCAGTAACTCCATTCTGTTGTGGAGTTCTTGGTGCACTGAATTGTCTGGCTATGCCTTTGTCCCTGCAAAAGGAATCTAAAACAAGATTAACAAATTCAGTTCCATTATCACTTCTTAGAATTTTGATTTTTAAATCAAGTTGATTTTAATCTTAGTGATAAACTCCATTAATGTTTCTGAGGTTTCACTTTTATGTTTTAAGAAAAAGACCCATGTGAATCTAGTAAAATCATCAACAATCACCAAATAGTATTGCCTTTTTCCAATGCTCATTACATTGGTTGACCAAACAGATCCATGTGAAATAGTTTGAGTGGTGTTGTGTTTGTGTTGATTGTTTTGGACTTGTGTGACACCCTATGTTGTTTTACTTTATAACATGATGAACAATGATTAGAACAGTTAAATTCTTTCTTTGGAAGGCCAATGACTAAGTCATTTCTGACCAACTTATTCATGTTCTTCATGTTTGAATGAGCCATCCTTCTATGCCACATTTGAGCTTCATCTTCTGATGACTTAGAAATCAGGAAAGTTTCATTGCTTGTTAGAGAGGTGTTGTTCATGTGTAAAACATATGTGTTTCCTTTTCTTAGTGCTTTAAAAGGATCTAGTCCTCTGGAGTTTGAAAACCTGGCTTGAGAATGTAATAGTAAGTGTTATCAAATAAAGTGGTATAATTTTGATCACAAATTTGAAATACACTTAACAAATTGAATTGTAAATTTTCACAAAAGTTAACTTTCTCAAATTTGAGTACAGCATTTGTTACCATTCCTTCACCAATAATTTTACCTCCCTTCTTATCCCCACCAAATTCCACATAAGAAACATTTTTATGTTTGAAATCATGGAGGAGAGAATAGTTTCCTGTCATATGTATGGAATAGCCACTGTCAATATAGCACTTGTTGTCAGTCCTCCCTGGATGTTCCTGTAAAAATAATGAAATCAATTAGACCGTGGAGCCCAAGCCTTGATGGTCTTGGTCTTTCCATTGTTATCTAATATTGTTATTTTCTCATGAATGAGCCTAGGTGTCTCTAGATTGTTTTTAGATTCAATTGATTCATTATGTTTTGTTTTGGGTGAGGATGATTCTTTTGATGATGAGGATGAAGCACTCTCATCTTAATTCACATTCACTTCCTCTGTCACCTCTTCTTTCATTAACATTTTCTTTGAACTTGAGGCTGAGGCTTGCCCTGAAAAGGTTTCTGCATCCTTTCTCTTTGACTGGGGTACATGTTTACCTTTTTCAAAGTGATCAGAGAAGTTATCATTTTCTTGCAACACTACCTTTTTATGAGGGGTCTTACTTTGAGATAGTTGTATCTCCTTTTTCTTTGATTGATTATCAGCAGATGTATTCTTTGTCTTTGAGATCTTCTGCTTTGGTTGATGCTTATTTTGCTTTTGGATTTTTGATTCATCATTCTTAGAAGATTATGAATCTGATTCACCAATCTCAACTTTTGGCTTCTTGGGAATCTTTGTTTTGTTCTTTTTATTGAAGAAGCATTCTTGAGTAGCATGATTGTTCTTGTTGCATATGGCACAATACTTGTTGAATAACAATCAGAAGTCATATGATTGTTCATGTTGCATATGGAGCAATAGCTTCTGAAGTAGCATTCTTCTGTGTTGTGGTTGTGCATATCACACCATTTGCAATACATCTCTTCAGCTTCACTGTCAGAGTTAGCTTCTATCTTTGTCTGTTTCTTCATCAGTGTCTTCTTTTGCTGCTTCAAGTCTTTTTCAAACTTAGCAGCTGAAAGATCTTCTTTTTTTGTTTACCTTTCTGGTTAGCAATTGAATCAGTAGGTGTTTTCTTCTTCCGTAGATCTTATACGGATGACTGTTTTAGTTCTGATGATTTTTTCTTCCGTAGATTTTCTATGGAAGACTATTTTGTCTTCTTTCGTAGATCTTCTACGGATGTTGACTTTGGAACATTTTTCTTTTGCTTTTCTACGGATGTGTGAGGACCTATCTTCTTCTTCCGCAGGTGTTCTGCTGAAGTGTTTTTCTTTTCCTCCTCCGTAGTTCTTGTTGCTAGTTGACTGTTATGCTTTTTGTTGAGTTCCTGAATCCCTTCATTCAGCTGACCAATTCTTGAGTAGATGGTCTTTAACAAATTTTTTTGTTTTGGGGGATAAAGTAGCTTGATTTCATCAAGTACTTTGGGAATTATTGGTTCAAATATTAGATTTTTACCCTTACCCAATCCAGCACTTTCTTGTTCATTAGGCTCATCAACCTCATCCAAATCATCACAATCATCAAAGTCAAATTCTGATTCTTTTTGTTTTGAAAATTCTGATTCAGATGAATCAGTTTCACTAATTTCTGTATCTTCACCACTTACCTCTTTATTATTTTCATCTTTTGATTCACTTTTGGTACTAGATACAAAATGATTTGATAAATTGTTTGTCATTGAATCAGGTAGGGTGGTGTAATTATCATTAACTGGTGGTGCAACAGCATGAAAACCCAACCCAGACCTGTTCTTTGATTCAATATGAGAATTTAACAGTTTCTCATACTGCTGTGATGATAGTTGAAATTTCTAAAGTTTCACTTCAGTAGATGCATGATCTGACATGGACTTTGTTAAGGAGGTGGTAAAATGCTTAACTTGTGCTTTCAGATTATAATTTTGAGACACAAGTTTGTCTAAATCCTTTTGTAATGAATTGATTTTGACCTGATAAAGTTTATGTTCTCTTACATGAGATTCATTTAAAAGCATAGTTTCTTTGACATTATCAGCCAATTGTTGAGCATGAACCCTATATCTTTCTACCTCATCAACACATAAGGAAGAACATAACCTTTCTCTTATATCTCTGGCCATTGGAGGAACTTTGTTTTCCATATTAGCCATCAAATCCTGACTTTCTTCTAGTACTTCCTTCTCATCAGGGAGAAGAAAAAGGATGGCCAGAAGATCAACCTCAAAAAGAAAAAGAAGGAAGGCATCTACCTCCCAACCTCAGGATGAATCAGAGCATCCTGAGGGAGTGCATGAAGAGGTTTCTCAACAAACTCCAATCATAGTAGAGCCTCTTGCTGTTGGAAGACAATATATGTCATGGTCTTATGATGAAGATCAAGACAGATGGTATGTCATAAGAGATCAGGAAGGCATGCATGTCTATTCCTCAGAAGACATGCTCAATCTTCCTTTGCATGTTCTCTTTAACATGAGAAGGTTCTATGTTAGTCTGAAGGATCCAGACCTAATGATGAAGAAAGGTATGCTGAGGATCCAAATTTGGACTATCAAAATTTGAAGAACTTCTCTGTTTTGGTAGCATCAGCCTAGGGGGAGTTTGTAAGATCATTTGAAGATTATGAGGCTAATACAACCAACAAGCTAGAACAACCAAGTCTTCCATGCATGCACTAAGGAACAAAGATGAACTAGCTTTGGAAGTCTTACACTCTCAAATGTGTCTAATTGAAAGATCTTCCGAAGCTAATAGTTCAGAAGGAGTTACTTCGGAAGTTTCACACTCAAACATGAAAAATATTCTAAGTGTGAAATCTTCCGAAGCCAAAGACCAGCATCTTCTGAAGCCAAAGATGAAATCTTCCGAAGCTTCAGAGGCAAAGTCTTCTGAAGCTGTAAAGACTGATTTCTTCAGAGGATAGAGAAAATGCTTTCTCTAAATCAACTTTTGATAAAGCTGACACACTTTTCACTGCCTGCTCTGGTGGTTCACCCACTTTACACACGTTGGTGAAACTCCCATGCTTTATCAAAAAGTAGGAATGGTCTTTGTCTGTAACTTACCTTACTTGTTCCTGTAGACTTTTTGTATTAGGAAAATTCAGTGAGCTATGGCATGTCATAGTCACTAGTCAAAAGGCAATCTGCCTTTTGACTTTAGATTGATCTTGTTGTCTAGATTAGTCAAATCCCAATTGTCTTTACATGTAAGTGACGGTTGTAGGTTTTAGTATAAAAGTGTCTCAGGTTCTTGTAATTTCTTTATGCTTTGTAACACTTGTAAAAGAACTTGAGATCAATATACAACATCCTTGAAAACCAATCTTGTGTTCTTGTGTTGTTCTTAGTTCTGTCTCTTTAATTTACTTGTGTTCTTAGTATCTTCTGTTTTAAGTTACCAGTTCCCTATTTGAATTGTTAAGTGATCTAAGATCTCTCCTTAGTGTGAAACTAAGTGTTAAGTACCCTTACCCGGTCCTGCAAACTTTTAGGACCCGATATGGGCACTATGAATTTTTGGTAATGCCGTTTGGGTTAACCAACACACCAGTAGTGTTCATGGACCTAATGAATAGAGTTTGCAAATCATATTTGGATAAGTTCATGATAGTTTTCATTGAAGACATTTTTATCTACTCACGAAACAAATAAGAACACGAGCAACATCTAAAGATAACTTTAGAATTGGTTGCAAAGGAGAAGTTTTATGCTAAATTTCTTAGTGTGAATTTTGACTATGCGAAGTACACTTGTTAGGCCATATGGTTAATGAAAAGGGAATTCATGTAGATCCGAGCAAGATTGAAACTGTTAAACAATAGGAAGAACCAAAAACACCTTTTGAGATTCGATAATTTTTGGGTTAGCCGGTTATTATCATAGATTCATAGAGAACTTCTTTAAAAAATAAGAAGTTCAAATAGGGGTAGAAGTAGCTCCAACACATCCTTGATCTAAAGATATTGATTATGTGACCAAGGAGATGGGTGGAACTACTTATTAATTATGATTGTGAAATTGGGTATCACCCAGGTAAGGCCAACGTAGCAGTAGATGCCCTGAGTAGAAAAGTGAGAGTTAAACCCACTCGAGTATGTGCATTAAGAATGACCATTCAAACTAGTCTAAAGACTTGGATTCTAGATACACCTAAGGAAATTCTACAGAAAGACAACCTGAAGCGTGAACTTTTATACGAGGTGGAATAGAAATTAGAATCTAAGTCTGTTGAGGTTTTGTACTTCCAAGATAGAATATGTATTCTAGACTCAGGTCTTCTAAGAGAGCTAATTCTGGATGAAGCCCACAAGTCAAAATACTTTATTCACCCTAGAGCAGATAAGATGTACAAGGACCTTATGGAGTACTACTGGTGGCCTGGTATGAAAAAAGATAATGCATCATATATCGGGAAATGCTTAATTATTCCAAAGTGAAACCTGAATATCAGAAACCATATGGGTTATTACAACAACCAAAATCCCATAACAGAAATGGGAACAAATCTCAATGGATTTCATAACAAAGTTACCAAGAATGTCCTGTGGTCATGAGCCCATTTAGGTTATTGTCGATCGGTTAACAAAGACAACATATTTCCCACCCATCCTAGAGGATTTTCGGATGGAAAAATTGGCCAGAGTATATGTAAATGAAGTTGTAGCCAGACATGGAGTACCTATTTCTATTCTCTCTGATAGATATAGTCAATTTACTTGTAGGTTTTGGCAATCATTACATAAGGCTTTAAAGACACGTGTAGACCTGAGTACGGCTTACCATCCGCAGACTGATGGTCAATGTAAGATCCTAATCATGATCAATTCCACATTTTGTTGCACTTGATAATCCAATTAAGACGGATGTGTGTGTGTGATATCAACGAACATTAAACAAACTCAATCGAATATTATTAATCAAATGATTACAATACCAAAGGAGTATACATCGTTTAAGCTCGATCCACCCGAGGTGAGCTCCCTTCGGGCGGCCTATCACATAACTCTATGCTCTCTCACCCTCAGAGCACTTTTACAAATGAACACACATACTGAAATACAAAGGAAAAACATCTATATATACTATGCAAACTAGAAGTTCTCGCACGGCAACTCCAAGTTTTCGCGCGATAAGTTCTTCTGCAATCATCTTGGAGTTTTCGCTTCCTTGTACTTCTTGTATGAATTGAGTTTTTGCTTTTCACTTGATATTATAATCCACAAAGACTAGGTCCTTACAGTTAAAGCAAGAGAATAATACAAACACTAGATGACATGCTCCGAACTTGTGTGGTTGACTTTGATGGAAGTTGGGATGCCCACCTGCCACTGATTAAATTCTCGTACAATATAGTTACCACACTAGTATCAAATGCGCACCGTTTGAGCATTATATGGGCGCAAATGGAGATCACCTATCTTTTGGATTGAGGTTAGTGATAGTCAACTAATTGGTCCAGAGATCATTCAAGAGACTACCAACAAAATATGTCAAATCAAAGAAAGCATAAAAGCTACAAGAGATTGTTAGGAAAGTTATATGGACAACCATAGAAAGCCTTTGGAATTTCAAGTTGGTGATAGGGTTATGTTAAAAGTATCACAATGGAAGGTCATAGTTCATTTTAGTAACAAGGGTAAACTTGCCTCGATGTACATCGGACCCATTAAGATCCTACAACGAATTGGCCCAGTGGCATACAAACTTAAGTTACTACAAGAGCTTAGTGATGTACATGATACATTTCACATCTCAAACTTGAAGAAATGTTTGAATGAAGAATCGTTAATCATACCACTCGATGAACTTTGCATAGACGAGAAACTACACTTTGTCAAAGAACCAATCAAAATCATGGATAGAGACGTCAATAAGCTCAAGCGGAGTCGTGTACCGATTTTCAAAGCTATATGGAACTCGAAGAGAGGTCTAGAATTTACATGGAAAAGTGAAGATCAAATGAAACTCAAATACCTATTTCTTTTCAAGAAAACTCCAGTCTCTACCAACTCAAGTTGAATTTAGGGTTGAAATTCTTTCTAACTAGGGGAAACTGCGACAACCGTCAATTTATCAAGTTTTGATCTTAATTTTTATCCATTTTAAATTACTACAAATGTGTGTTATTTGGACTAAGTTAAATAAAAATAGGTCAATACAATGTTATGCACTACTAGGTATTGAAATCAATGCGTATATTTATATTTAATGATCAATGGTTATGACATAGCGATAATATGGGAATGTCTGCTTGTACTCATGCTTTCTCTCTCAAATGGAACCAAAAAAGGTGAAAGAAGCCCTCAAGGACAACGATTGGGTTGAAGCTATACAAGAGGAGTTACTTTAATTCAAGAGGCAAAAGGTATGGAACTTATGTCCATTGCCACCTGGCCAAGTCCCCATTGGCACCAAGTGGGTATTCAGAAATAAGAGAGACGATAGAGGTTTGATCATCAAGAACAAAGCAAGACTTGTTGTTCAAGGATACACACAGGAGGAAGGCATAGATTACACTGATGTCTTTGCACCAGTTGCAAGACTTGAGGCTGTGAGAATTTCTTGCTTTTGTAGCATCCAAGAACTTCACTGTCTATCAACTTGATGTTAAATGTGCATTTTTATATAGGGATATTGATAGAGATGTCTATGTGTGCCGGCCACGTAGATTTGAAGACCCACAGCACCCTAACTATGTGTGCAAACTAGATAAAGCTCTTTATGGGTTGCATCAAGCACCTAGGCTGTGGTATGAGACCCTGTCTCAGTTTCTTCTTAGGATTGGCTACACTAGAAGCACCATAGACAAGACATTGTTCATATAGAAGTCTAGGAAGGACATGCTGCTTGTTCAAGTCTATATTGTTGACATCGTATTTGGTTCCTCAAATGACTAAATGTGCAAAGACTTTGAAAGCATCATAAGGAAGAAGTTTGAAATGAGTTCCAGGGGAAAGATGGACTTCTTCCTTGGAATTCTAGTAAAGCAGATGGAAGAAGGGTTCTTCATCAATCAATCTAAGTATGTCAAGGATATCTTGGAGAGATTTGCGATGAAAGATTGTAAGCCAGCCAAGACACCTATACCCAAAAATCACAATCTTTGTCCTGATTCCGAGGGGGAGGATACTGATCAGCATCAGTATAGGGCGATTATTGAATCTGTGATGTATCTCACTGCAAGTAGACCTGATATCAAGTTTGCAACTTGTATCTGTGCAATATATCAGGCTGCTCCCAAGGTGGCTCACCTAATTGCTGCCAAGAGAATTCTTAGATACCTCAAAAGAGCTACCAAACTGGGTCTCTGGTATCTTAAGAATAAGGACTTCAATCTCTATGGGTACACTGACAGTGATTATGGTGGTTGCAACATCAACAAGAAATCCACATCCGGAGGATGTCAATTTCTTGGTGGAAGGATTATTTCCTGGCAATTCAAGAAGCAATCATGTGTCTCTACATCAACTACTAAAGCTGAATACATTGCTGCTGCGAGCTGCTGTGCTCAACTGCTATGGATTTAGAATCAGATACTGGACTATGGTTTCAACTTCATGGAGACTCCTATCCACATAGACAACAAGATTTCCATTTCTATCACAGAAAATCTGGTCAACCACTCCAAGACAAAGCATATCGACATCAGGTATCATTTCATTAGAGATATTCATGAGAAAAATCTAATAATGCTAGTCATGGTGAATTCAAATGAACAATATGCTGACTTGTTCACCAAAGCCTTTGATGAACAAAGATTTAAATATTTAATTACAGCTATTGGATGATTAACATTGACTAGTCTTTCTCTTTTGAAAACCTCTTTAATATGTCTTGTGTATGTTGCCTACATACAATCTAAGCCCTGTTACAAGAAGGTTTTTTTCAAAAATTTTCTAAGTATAAATTCTTGAGAAGATAAATTTACCCTCGGAAGAGAGCTTTATCTATCTTCCGAAGGCAAATTCCTCTGCATAAATATTCTCTTCCTAAGAGTTTTTAGCCTTAGAAGAACATTTAATCATAGATTAAATCCACTTCCAAAGTTTACTAACCTCCTTTCTTGGAAGAAGACTGTACTCTCGGAAGCAAAGTGGTCATTGAGACATGGTTTGCTTTCGGAAGTAAAAATGGCTTCGGAAGACAATACTGAGAAACACAAGTGTTTTCTCTCGAAAGCAATTTTACCTTTGGAAGAAAACTTTTACTGTGTAATCAAAATCTTTGGACCCCACTCTGTAAAAAGTAAGATTTTATTGATGATTGTCGGAATATTTTAAATGGTTTATCTTACCGCCCCTGTCAAAGCGAAACCCAAACAATCATCAGTTTGGCTTTTTAACCCCTATTTAAAAACTTCCGACTCTCTTTCTTTACTTTCTTTACCACTGTAAAACCCCCAAATTTCCACTATCTTCCTCACTTACTTTCAAATTCATTCGATCAAACAATAGACCCTTAAACAATGGCCCTAAATCCCTAACATAACCAAGATGCCATCCTTGATTCTTCAAAGGATACTGACTTTGCCCCTATTAACTTCATTGCCCTCATTGTTAACCCCACCATCTACTCTAACCAATGGCCAAATTCTAGGCTAATGGTCGACACGAGATGATTAACGATGAAAGGGTCATTAGATCGAGGATCTACGGCTAGGAGATCATAATAACTATCAATCATTGGGGAGCATCTGGAGCTTCATGATGAGGGTGCCCCTACTGAATTCCCCAAGTCTAAGTTGGAAAGCACTTACACTCAGATGGGATATGGCGGTGATATGAGCAAGTCAACTGTCTACAAGTTCAATGTCTCTTACAATTAGAAGTTCTTGCTACACATCGTCCTGCACCATCTATCCAACAAGTCTGGGGGATGGGATCAAATCCCATATGATTTGGGCTGCCTAGTCCAGGGGTTGGTAAAGGGCCTGCGCTTCAACTACTCATGCTTTATGCTAAATAACTTAAGAGGCAATCTCACCCAGGATCTATTCTACATGTATCCCTGTTCATTCAGCACATCATCTATTATGAGCTAGACCAGGACAGACTACAATATGCAGATGTTCTACTGGTCCCTCATATAAGGCCTGGCTTTTTGAAAATTCCAGAGAAGGTTTCTACCAACTTCACTGGAAGATTCACTAATCTTCTTCCAGGTATGCTTGAGCCAACGGCTCCTAGTAGCATCCCTGCAATCCCAGCATGTGATGATCCCACACCAGACACCACCACTCCAATGCCAATTACTTCTTCCCACCCAATCAAGATCACCTACATAAGATGCCCCAAACAAATCCCTGATCAATCTACTCTGCTTGATCAAGTCCCTTCTATTTAATCCAAAAAGGTTAGAGTGGAACTCAGGGCTCCCACTCAGCTAGAGGTCCAACCATCCTCCACCATTGACCTTAATGTCAGCATTGAGTCTCCTCAGTCTCAACCTGACAAGCCCACAACCCAAGCCATTAGCCCTCAAGGTGAGTCTTAAAGCTCCCCTGAGCAGTTAAAAAGGGACAGCCACATCATTGGCTCAACTACTATTACAAAGGAGGCATTAGGTGCTAACCAAGGTCTAGGGTCACTAAATATAACTTCTATATCATTTATTGACATATTAACTTGACCTGATGAGGAAATTATGTTTCATCCGAGCCATGATGTTGATCTACCACACCACTCTTAAGATCAACTGAGCCCCAGGGAACGTCTAATGTCTAGCTCACATCAGCTAAACCTAACTGAGGTGAGTTAAACTGGTGTGGAGTTGACTCATGTAGGCTTAGCTGCCACTACTGAGAGTGTTTCACTAACCTCTCAAGACTGTGGTAACATAAGTGAGACTGAGTCTACGGCAACCTTGACAATTGATGACTCTGAAAGAGACATCACTAAGCAAGGGTATCTAGGGCACCAAGAACTAGTACTAGCTGAGACACAGATTGAGAAGTCTGTTAGGCATGTACATACTCAGGTTTCTTTAAGTTCTTCCTCTAGCTCATCTACTTCTCAAGATGATGCTACCAAAAAG
The DNA here is from genome assembly GCA_025506505.1 of Flaveria sonorensis. Taxonomy (NCBI): domain Eukaryota; kingdom Viridiplantae; phylum Streptophyta; class Magnoliopsida; order Asterales; family Asteraceae; genus Flaveria; species Flaveria sonorensis. The sequence continues at coordinate 26,910,714 of CM046433.1, forward strand.
GAGTAGAATGTACAGGAACAAAGACATGTGGAACCCAGCTTGGCCATCACAACAACTTCCCTTGATGCCATATCTTTTTTTTATCCTACACAGCAACACCCTGTAACCATCTTCCCTCAACCAGCTCCTATTACTATTCAAGTGGACCCAAGGATGCTTATACACCTCAACAGATTCTTAACTACATTTTTTATAAGCTCCACCATTGAACAACCTTCCCCCTGATGTAGTCGTTGCCTACTTTGAAGCTGATAAGCTTCAAAGGCTGAGTGCACCACCTACCTCTAAAAAGGAAGTTGGTCAACCTAAGGTCTCTATTGAACCTGAGATTAACTTCTCGAAGGGGATATATAGACTCATGGCCCATCAAGCGATTTAGAAAGGACAGGTAGTGCAGTTCCAATTACTTCCGATGCAGAAATCCAAGTTACGGAAGGAATAAGTGAACTGTCTTCCTTGTTTGATGATTTGTTCATCATGGAGGCCATTCTTGACCTAGCCTCTGAGGTAAACAGTGAGGACTTCCTTACAACCCCTCTATCTCAAACACCACAAGTCCAACCCCGCTCTCCCTAACCTGAATCCTCTAAACCTGAGTCTCTAAAGGCTGAATCTTCTTAAGATTCTAAAGGGAAGAGGAAGCTCACTATTGAGGCGCTTCTAGAAGAGGAAAGGTTTGAAAAGCTCAAGAAAAAGGGAAGAACTGATACTAGGAAGCTGTTGGCTGCAAGTAGCAAAGCAACAGCAGCCGCTCAAGAAAGTATCAACAACAAGAGGAGAGTGGAGGTTATAGACAAGCTCATCAGCCTGGGAGTAGTCAATGAAGATATCCTTCTACTCCCACTTGATGAGCTTGTAAAGCTAGAGAAGGCAACCTTGATACAAAAAGAAAAGGAGGAAGTAGTAAGGTAGGCTGAAGAGGAGGAGAAGAGGAAAAGGAAGGGGGGCTATGGAAAGGGAGAGGATAGAAAGGATAGACTTTCTCTGCTCTAGAGGCTATCTCAAGAGGAGCTGGAAACTCATGATTATGATACAATTTTGTTTCTTTTTCACAAAGAGCTAGATCAAATCAATAAAGAGAGGAAAAGAACTTCCAAGGAGAAGCCAAGGGAGAAGAAGAAGAAGGAGGAAGAAAAGGCAAAGCTCACAGCTGCCAAGAGTGAATGAGATAAGGAATGGATGAAAGCTTATCTCAAAGCCCATGGCTTCACCAGTAGGTAAGTGGGTCCTATGTTAGAGAAGACCCTATACCTTCACACTCTCAAAATCCACGTACGGGGTTTTACCATGAGGCGAGTGGGCAAACCAGGATCCCAGTCATTAGTTACTCAGAACGACACTTTATGCAACCTTTAAAAAAATTTAGAGTTTGAAACTTTAAAATATTTGCTGAAGCATTTTGTAAATAACCCAAACACAAGGTGCTAAATGTAAAATACGCAAAACACGCGCCAAACCAGAATACATAAGTAAATGCTAAATTAAAAGTAAACAATGTTTGAACAAAGCATACTTGACACGTGTGTAATCCTATGGGCATACTAAAAGTGTCAACATGATGGTTGGTGAGTTCAAGAGTTTGTATTCATCATAAACATTAGCGTTAATAAGATATAAACAAGTGCATTGAAATAGATAGCTAGTGTAATATCATTAGTAAAGAGCAATAGTGATTTCACAATCGAAGCTGACTATGTTTGTCTGTTTGCCTCCCGCCACGACATACCAGGTCATGATGCTGTTAGTAGTTTAGGACAATATTGCACCCGTTGACTTACGATCACACGGGTGGGGCTTGTCAGACCCAGTAGTACTACCCAAAATTTCTAGCTAGATTCCTTAATTAACGATCCGAAAGTATGAGGGCTTTCTATGGTATAACCCACTATGTCTTAAAAAACACATGTTATAACAGTAAAGCATTTTAAAACCAAGTATGCTTTCTCCCCCAAAAAGAGAAGTAAGTAAAAGTGGGGCATTGAACTCACCTGGTACGCAAAAGAATGATTGTAAAAAGCTAATGATGAATGGAAAGACAACCCTTCAAAGGTTACCTAGAGCACGCAAGTACATCAGTAGGTGTACATAAAAGCTTAACAATCCTAATTGCTCAACAAACACATTGACCCAAGGTTTTGGAAAACAAGACTCATATGACCTAGTTGACCCGTTTGACCCGTTTGTGACATGTCAAGTTAAGTTCTTGTTTGATCAAGTATAGTAATTCAGCATACATGGTTATCATACAAGTTATTCACGTATGTCATAATCATAAGTTCTATCACGATCATCATCCTAAGATGGTTTATCATACAACACCTATATTATCAAACAACGTATACGAAACTCAAACAATCAACATGAATAAATCATACATGGAGTCTAATCATGCACACAATGAAGCCACTCACGACTTCACATCCTAAACCCTGCCAATCCTACTAAGTAGGGGCCTCAGATTCACACGCGTGTATGATGCTCATCATCACAATCCCACATGTAATTCATACAACCAAGACATCAACATTATAATAATCAACAATCATAATTCTTCATGACACGTGACTTGTACATAATGCCATACTTGAACACTTTTCAAGAACACCTATATTTTGCCATAGATTCAATAACTAACCATATGACCCAATCATCACCATTCAACATATTAGAAATCATCCATGAGCACTCTATCATGCTCCTAACATCCTAAAAATGATCAAAACACAAAATCACACGTTTCATATAAATAAAGTTTCATTTTGGGAAAGTGGCATCCAAAATCTATGTGTTCATCAATTTCAATCCCAAATTCATCAACAATATCCCTAATCTAGTTCATTGCAATCATAATCATCCAGTTAACATCAACAATTCACCAAAACATGAATTCTCATGAAGAAAAGTTTCCACTTTGGGCAATGTATGAACTAGATGACAATAACCATGGATTTCTTGCATAATCTACATAGATTAACATTCATACAACATAACTAACATCATTTCATCATCAAATCATCATCAATTTCGACTTCTTCTATGAAAATCAAACTAGGGTTCTTCAAGCATCAAAAACCATGAAAATCTTGATAATTACTTACCTTTAGGTGTGTTTAAATGATTATTTGCACTTGATAACAACTTGAACACTTAAATCTCAATCAAAATCGATGACTTCTTGATGTTTTGATCAAAATCGGAAAGAAGGGTATGTGTCTGGATGGTTTCGGCCGCAAGGGGGGTTAGGGGGCTAGGGTTGGGTTTTTACCAAATTTATGTTTTGTAGTTTTTACAAATTAATCCCTTCTTGATCACATTATATAAAAACTTAATCTTTTTAACATTTTTAGCAACTTCTAACTTCAAAACACAAGTATTATTAACCAACAATAATAATCATGTATAATTTCCACTACCTACAAAACACATGAAATAAATATAACACGTTGACACGTTACAAGGCAAAACCCACAAATAATATATAAAATTCATAAATCACAGAACTACAAATTAATAATCCACATTATTAATTAAATTATTATCTGATAATCATTGTTAATTATTATTAAGTCACCAACGTTCAACGATAACTAGTATGTGCTCACGACACGTGTATGCAGGACCTAACATAACTAACGGAGTTTGGTAACTGAAAATTACCGGATGTCACATTATCCCCATGTGTAACATCCAAAAATTTTAATAAAAAGAAATGAAAAGAAAAGTATCTTGAAAGAAATGATAATGGACACAAGTGGAGGGGGGTAAAGTGTACAAACTACAAAACACTATTATTCTATTATTTAAAAGGGCATGGCAGCCCATGCTACTGCTTTTTCATCTGATTTCGGCTAGGAACAAGAAAGAAGAAGAAGAACAGAAGTTCTCTTGGTTCTAGAGAGAGAAAGAAGCTGATTTTGCTAAGGTGAGTATTTTCTTGTGTATTTGGTTCGGTTTTAGCTAGGTTTTCAGCTTGGGGACCCATTTTTATGTGTTCTTTGTGCTTGGTTGTGTGTTTTGATGTGTTTAGGTTGTTAGAACTCTTTGTGCCCTCAAGTTCGGTGGAGTTTTGTTTGAAGGCTGCAATTGGTGAGTTCTAGATCCCCAGTTTTGTGTTTTTAAACTTCTTTGGAGCTGAAAATGCATGTAAAAATGTTTTACAACTTGTATGTATGATAACCGTATGTATGTTGTGTTTGGTTGGTTGTATTTTTTGGATTTATGCTTGTTTTAGGTTCTTAGAATGATAGATTTAAGTTATCATGTTAGAATGATGTTTGGGACTGGAAATAATTTAGAAACACATATGTCTGCTGCCCATGCACCCAAATAGAGCTCATGCGCCTGAAATTTTGCTCAGACGCCTAAGTCCTTTCTTATGCACCCAAACAGTACCTCATGGACCTAGAAATTTTGCCCAGTAGTCTAAGTGTTGTTCATGTGCCCAAATAGTACTAGCTCATGCGCCCACTACTTAGACGCCTAAGTGCTCATGTGCCTAAGGCTCATGCGCCCAAGCAGTGCTCATGCGCCTAAGTGTTGGTGCGCCTGCATAGTGCTCATCTGCCAAAAGACTTAGAAAAATTTCTGAGATTTTGAGAAATAGAAATTTTAAGACTTAACCCTAGGATGTTTTAGTGGTTATGTTTGTTGATGTTATGCTTGTTTGTGGCCTGTTCTTATGTTCCATATTATGTATTATTATGTGACTTTACGTGGTGTGTTTATGCTCGTATACGTAAAGTATTATCATAAATGAAGTGAAAGATTAACAATAATGAAAAGTGGAACTTAACGAATGAATGAAAGTCTTGCAAGCAAAATGAAAGGAGGTTCACAGCCATGGGTTGTCAGCTCAACTGTGTGCGGGTTAGCTACCCCATGAGGATGCATGCAGGGTCAATCTTTAAGATTGACGGGACCCTTGTTGCTTTCCCTAGGTACTGGGTCAGGCTTCATGCGCAATCTTAGGGGTCTATTTATAGACTTCGGCCCAGTACCCGCTTCGTGCATAATATTCGGGGTATTGCACATTGGTTCGATAGAAAGTGAAAGATAATGATAAAAGTACGAAATGAATGAGAAGAATGATGAAGAATAGTAATGAATATTATCTTGTTGTACATATGATATGTCATCACGTACGGAAGTAACGGATTTATGAAAAGGAAGTATTTTAAGAAAATGATATTTTTATATATTTAAACATGGGATTTTAATTCTAAAAACTAGAACTCACTCAGCAAAACTGACTTTTTTGCATTTTCAATTGGCAGGTAACTTATCGCTGAGGATGGCAAGCGGGGGAAAGCTACTTGGAGGGCAAGACTGGCATCCATTCGTGCATGATAATTATGCTGTTTTGTAATGCAACTAGACGTTACTTTTGTAACTTCCATTATACATTGATGTATTATTTGGCAACATTAAATATTAATGCAATGAATGGTTTTTGGTAATCTAATTTGCTGTGATGCTTTAATTAGATGTACAAAATTTTATGTAAATAATGTTGTGGTTGACCAACTGTGAGGTTTCCGGGAACGGGGCCTTACACCATGTTGAAAGAATTTTCGTCCCGAAAATTGCGTTACATGGTTGTGTTACATCACTGGTCTACTGCATTGGCACAAAGAAATTCAGTGAGTTTCGGGTGGGTTGTCACATTATCCCCATGTTGAAAGAAATTTCTTCCCGAAATTTAATCATTACCTTCGCCGGCTATCTTCGTCATTTCAAACAGATGGGGATACTTAAGCTTCATTTGATCCTCACGTTCACATGTGAATTCCGGTCCACGTTTCGAGTTCCAACGAACTTTGACTATGGGTATCTTCCTTTGCTCAAAAGTCTTGACTTCACGGTCCATCACCTTATCTGGTTCCTCAATGAACCGTAGTTCATTTACTTGCACTTCCTCCAGTGGTACAACCATCGTCTCGTCTGATAAACACTTTTTCAAATTTGAGACATGAACTACATTATGAATTCCACTCAACGAATCAGGTATGTCTAATCGATACGCCACTGGACCTATTCTTTCCAGAATCTCAAATGGTCCAACGTATCTCGGATTAAGCTTGCCTCTTCTGCCGAATCGAATCATACCTTTCCACGGTGAGACTTTTAGTAAAACTTTGTCGCTAACCTGAAACTCCAAAGGTTTTCGTTGCTTGTCAGCATAGCTTTTCTGTTAGTCACGTGCTGAGCCATACGGTTCCTTATCTATACGATCTTCTCGGTAGTCTCATGCACCAACTCGGGGCCTGTTAGCTGATTGTCACCAATTTCCACCCAGCAAACTGGTGATCTACACTTTCATCCATACAAAGCCTCAAATAGTGCTGCCTTAATGCTGGTGTGATAACTATTGCTGTAAGAAAATTCCACCAACGGTAGGTGAACTTCCCAGTTATTCCCAAAATCAATCACACAAGCACGTAACATGTCCTCCAATGTTTGAATAGTACGTTCATTTTGCCCATCTGTTTGTGGATGATAAGCAGTACTCATGTCCAGAAATATGATGTGAAACGAGCATCATGGTCAGAAATAATTAAGACCGGTACACCATGTATCGAGACTATCTCCTTCAGATAAATTCAAGTTAACTTGTCCATTTTATCTATTTCCTTGATTGCCAAGAAATGAGCAGACTTAGTTAACCAATCTATGATAGTCCATATCATGTCACAACCAGTAGGTGTCCGGGGTAATTTAGTAATGAAGTCCATAAAAATCTGTTCCCACTTCCACATAGGAATCTTAGGTTGTTGTAGTAACCCAGACGGCTTCTGATATTCAACTTTAACTTTCGAACATGTTAGGCACTTGCTCACATACGTAGCTACGTCTGCCTACATATTAGGCCACCAAGAGTGCACCTTCAGATCATGATACATCTTGTTAGAACCAGGATGTATAGAGTACTTAGACTTGTGTGCCTCACACATAACCAAGTCCCTTATGTTTCCATACAAGGGTACCCAGAGTCTGTCCATGAAATAACGAATTCCATCCACTTTTACCTCCAACTATTTGTCCATTCCCCGTACAGATTCAGACCCAATGTTTTTCGCTTTCAAGGCTTCTATCTGAGCTTCTCAGATTTGTTCAGGCAAGTGAGTGCTAATCGTAAGCTGTAAAGCTCACACTCATTGGGGCTTAGCAGTTTCCTTTCTACTCAATGCATCAACGACTACATTTGCCTTTCCTGGGTTATATTTAATAGCTCAATCATAATCATTCAACAATTCCACCTAGCATCGCTACCTTATATTCAACTCCTTCTGCTCAAAGATATGCTGAAGGCTCTTGTGATCGGTGTAGATAGTGCACTTGGTACCGTACAAGTAATGTCTCCAAATCTTCAAGGCAAAAACTACCGCACCCAGTTCCAAGTCATGAGTGGTGTAGTTCTTTTTGTGTACTTTTAGTTGTCTCGAGGTGTAGGCTATCACCTTATCACGTTGCATCAAGACACAACCAAGTCCTTGGATAGAAGCATCACAATAAACCACGAAGTCATCACTTGCCTCCGGTAATGCCAATATCGGTGCGCTACACTGTTTCTGCTTCAACAACTGAAAAGCAGACTCTTGACTATCAGCCCATTTATAAATTATTCCTTTTTTAGTCTAGGATGTGATAGGTTGAGCGATCTTAGAGAATCCCTCAATGAATCGCCGATAGTATCCTGCTAGTCCAAGAAACTGTCATATCTCGCTAGGCGTCTTGGGAATCGACCGATTCTTTATCACTTCAATCTTTGCAGGATCAACATGTATTTCCTTCTCGTTAACAATGTGACCCAAAAACTGTACTTCACGTATCTAGAAATCACACTTGAAAATCTTGGCATACAGTTGTTCCTTTTTAAGTAGTTCCAAGATTAGACGTAGGTGCTCTTCATGTTCTTCCTTGGTCCTCGAATAGATCAATATGTCATTGATGAACATGATAACAAACTGATCGAGATAGGGTTTGCACACATGATTCATGAGATTCATGAATACTGCTGGTGCATTTGTCAACCCAAATGGCATGACCAAGAACTCATAATGACCATAACGTGTACAGAATGAGGTCTTCAAGATGTCTTCCTCTCAGACTCTCAGTTGATGATACCCAGACCTTAAATCAATCTTAGAGTAGTTACTTGATCTTTGAAGTTGATCCAAAAAATCATCTATACGAGGTAAAGGATATCGATTTTTAACTGTAACCTTTTTCAGTTCTCTGTATCGATGCACATTCAAAATGTGCCATCCTTTTTCTTGATAAAGAGAACAGGTGCTACCCAAGATAATGAGCTCGGTCGAATAAACCCTTTATCCAACAACTCCTATAGTTGTGCAGATAGTTCCTCCAGTTCGTTCGGGGCTTACCGGTCAGGTGCTCTCACAATCGGAGCGGCTCCGGGAGTCAAATCAATCTGGAACTCAACTTGACGATGAGGTGGTAGTCTAGGCAGATCCTCTGGAAACACCTCCGAGAAGTCACGAACTACTGGAATATCCTCTATCTTCTTTTCCTTCGGTTGCTTGTCAGTCACTAGGGCTAATATAGCTAAGCGACCCTTGCGTAGCCACTTCTACGCTTTCATAAAGGATATGATGCCTATCATGGTACCTCCTTTCTTTCCCTTAACCGATAGAATTTCCCCATCCAGGAGAGGAATGCGGATAACCTTCTCGTGGCAAATGACTTCCACCTGCTTCTCGGACAGCCAATCCATGCCCACGACCACATCAAAACTCCCAAGCATAACAGGCATGAGGTCGATGTCAAAAGTATGACCAGCAAGTTCTATCTCGCAACCTTTAAGGATGTGTGTAACGTGGATTTGCTTACCATCAGCTAATTCTACCGTATATTTAGCACTTAAGAGACTACTAAACTTAATAGAGATAAAACTCATATCGGCTCTAGTGTCAAACAATACAGTAGCAAAACGACCATTAACAGGGAATTTACCAGTAACACTAATAGGGTCATTTAGAGCCTCACCTGAACCCATGACAAAGGCACTCCCCTTGGCTCCTCGGTTGTTGCCACCATTATTGTCAACACTGCCATTGTTGTTGTTTCCTCCATTTCCAGCACCATTCCCGTTCTTCTTCAACTGAGGACAATTCCTCTTGTAGTGTCCTTCCTTTCCATACTCAAAGCAACCTTTTGGTGTTTTTTGGAATTGCTGAGGCTTCTTCATCAACTCATCATGGCAATCCTTTGCCGCATGTCCAGCCTTACTACAACGCTAGCATCAAAAATTGTCACACCTGCCAGTGTGGTGGTAGTTGCATCGAATACATATGGGATACTTCCCCACATATCCACCTTGTCCCTGAGATGAAGAAGATGACTGAATGAAACTACGTGTTGGATCATATGAGGCTGGTGCAACCAAAATAAGACATAGAACAATTGTGTGTACAAGTTGAAGAAGTCTTCCAAAGACAAAACTACTCTTCCGCAGCTATGTCAAAGATCATTCGAAGCATTATGTCTGAAGAGCTTCCAGAGGAAAACTAAGTCTTTTGAGACTAAGTAGTTTTCCTTCTGAAGTATTTGAAAAACTTCCGAAGGATAGAACAAAGTCTTCCGAATACCAAGCAGTTCTCCTTCCGAAGTATTCACACTTAGAAGATCAAAGATAAAGTCTTCCGAAGAATAAAGTCATAAAGACTTGTAGAAGATTCGGAAGAAGATGTTTCTTCCGAAGTATAAATGGCCTCGGTAGAACTTATTCTTCCAAAGCCATTTAGCTTTGGACGAATCAACTATAAACCAGTGGACAAAAGTAAGGTCTGTCTGACAGACTCTGATACACTGCATGGTGCTTTTCCTAACCCATGTAGTTGACCAAACTTTAATCCACTGTTCACCTTTTCAACTCAGTACAGATACCATCCTTAGTTGGTGGCAAAAGGTAAGTCATGGACCTGTCATGACTACCTTATCTAGGATATTATTTTATCTTAGATATCTTACTTCTAGCAATGTAGTATTTGTCTAGTAGTAGATTCCAACTGGTTTTCCAAGTATAACTGGCTGTAGATAGTAGTATATATAGTTTCTCATTGTAACTTATGTAGTATGAGCTTAAGAGTCTTGTAATACTAAGATGAGAAGTTATATATACAAGTATCTTGAAAACCATTCTCTTGTTCATTAAATTCATATATTATTATCAATGTTAGTTTGAGATTTTATGTTTCATCATTCAAGTGAGACTGAGTGAGTTCTGTGTTTAGAGTCAAAACCGATCCTGCACTACGGTTGTAGTCAAACCCCCTTTGCTACTGTTGATCTTGATGCTTCTGAGTGTGCTGTTGTTGCTGCTGATGTTGCTAAGGTTGGCTGTTTAACGAAGATCCCTTGCTCCCGCTAGCGTTTATTGTCAGGCACGCTTGCCACACCGCCCTGTTTTGGTAGCTTTCCCTACTCCACCGCTTGGTCAGTAAGCATGTGAGCCAATCGAATAACCTACTGGATAGTGGAGAGGTTCGCAGCAGTCACCATACTTTGTATCTCAGGAACCAAGCCACGCAGATAAAGCTTAATTCATTTGATTGGCGGGTCGATCATGCAAGGGCAAAGTGTCGCCAACTCGTGAGACCTCGTAGTGTAAGCCTCGATCTCAGATCCTTCCATTTTCAACTACCAGAACTCAGCTTCCAGCTTCTGGACTTCATTGCGAGGACAATATTCCACCATCATCATCGCTTTAAACTCGTCCCATGGTAAAGCATTTGCCATCACCTAGCCAAGCATCTACACCTATGCATTCCACCACGAGAGTGTTGCACCCTCAAGTGTCCCCATGGCATATTTCACTTGGTCCGCCGCCGGACAGTTGCACTTGGCGAAAACCGACTCGGTCTTCTCGAACCACCGGACAAGCACTACGGCTCCTTCAGCTCCATTGCATGTGAGGGGCTTACAGTCCATAAACACCTTATACGTGCATGCTGGCGGTCCTGTATTCAACGTTTTGGATTTTTTAGTCAAACCAAACGGATTAACCATCAAATAGAAGATTTACGTGGTTGATGACCAGGGTCATCGTTTACCTCCAAATTGGGCAGCTTGAGCGCCTATCGCTGCCTGCACATGTTGATTGATTTAGGTGGCTAATTCGGCTGGGGTCATGTTTGTAGCACCGGCACCACATCCACCGTCACCACGTCCATGGCCACGTCCACGTCCTCTACCATGACCGTCCATATTTCACTTTACATTCACAAATACAATAATGAGTAACATCCAACATATTAATCTCATCGAAGTATGGTAAATAGTAAGAAATAATGAATTTGTCACAACCACAACATTTATAACCAAAATAATAGCCAAAGACAAATAAATTGTAAATGATTCACAAAATATTCCATCAATGTCAAAATTTTTAGTTTTTCTGTAGGGTGGGAAACAACCCTTCCCACATAGGTTTCAAAAAAGAAAAGAAACACTATGTAGTCCAAGTCAAATGAATGTGAAACTCAATCCAACACATCAGATCCATCACTGTCCTCTTCGATCTCTTTCGGTTCTTCTTCTTTCGGGGCTTCCTCCAGCTCTTCTTTGGGTTCCTCTTCAGGGTCTTACTCGTTAGGGTCTTCCCTAGGTACAGGGGCATTCGTAATCTAAAGTGCCACTAGCTGTGCCTTCAGCTCAGTCAATCTAGAGGCAGTCGCTCAGTGACCAATTGACATCGAGAGTCACTCCTAAAGTATCTCTACTAGTAAAAGCAGCTGACGCATCTCGTGTCGTAAAATGGAGTTCTCGTCAGTAAGTACTCTGATGCGCTGTCGCTCAGTGTCCAGTGTAGCAACCAAAGCTGCAACCGCCTGCTCGAGAGGAATACTCAGAGAAGGAAGGGTAGGCACCATAGAGGCAGTCGTTGACCTAGTCCTAGGTCTAGTAGTAGCTATAGCTGGAACACGCTCCCTATAGACCATGCGATCAACATAGGTGGGATAGTAACTCTAGTTCTGTGGAGCGTCGCGCTCGCGTAATGCAAAAGGCTGATCCCAGTCTATCTCTTCAAAAGGATAGGGATGTCGAGGCCAGTTAGATCCCCTATCAGGTACGGGAGGAGGAGGAGGTGACTCAGAATGTGTAGGCTTCTTGCCCAGAGCCCGTGAAGATGATGCCATGCTGCAAGGTATGTGACGTGTATGCTAATGAGTATATAGTAAGGGATAAGTACCGAGTAACTAACAAACTGTGTGGTTATAGTCTAGTGTGTATGCAACCTAGTTCCCTGTAACCAATGGCTCTGATACCAATCTGTCATGTTGAAACCATCGATACTGCTGGTGGATCGAATATTGCAATCGTATTGTTGCCGTTTATCAGATCTGTGATGCGAAATCTCACAGACCCGTTGATGATTTCAAGTGAAGATCTATTGCAAGATTGAATGTATGATGATGAATGAATGATGAACAATTCAAGAACACATAATCATGAAAATTTCATTCATTCATATGTATGATATCAAGAGAATTACAAGGAAGTTTGCAAGCACACTTTGTCTCACACACACTCAACCTTGATTTCTCTAGTGAATGCTATGGATTGTTTATGATTGTTCTAATGTTAGAGTATAAATGACTACACTTAGTCATTTATACTCTTTACAAAAATAAGAAAAAATTACATTTAAGCACAAATGATTACAAAAATATAGTTCTAAGTCAGATAAATTCTCTATTGCTGATGCGTGACTGCCGGGTGCTGACATCATTCGGGACGACCGCTGATGTTGACTGTTGACTTTGACCACGGTTGACCAAATTTGACCAAGTTTGACTTTGGTCAATTTTCTTCGTTTTGATCATATCTTTAGCATATCTTCACCATGTCAGTTTTGGTAATCATCATAAGATTTGGCACTTAGGTTTTGGTAAGTATCATCTTCAAATAGTCCAACAATACTCCCCCTAAGATGATGCTGCCAAAACCTCATGATTATCAAAACCTTGGATGTTGATTGACGTGCAGTCTTGAAGTGCAGTCTTCTCCCCTTTTTTGGTAGCATCTTCTTAGAAGCTTCATAAAAAGGCATTAAGAAAATGACTTTTTTTCGGCACATAAAGACTTTGGTTCGGCACTTGATGGATGTTTCATCAGCTTGATCTTCTAGTCTTGTTTTTAAGACTTGAAAATGCACCCATATGCATACACTGTGGATTGCACAGGTAGCAATATCAGCAGCTTTATATCAACTTCAGAAGTGAAGGAGAAGCATCAGAAATTCTTCAGACTTAACATATACTCTCTCTCAACAAAAGCTTTGGAGAGTGAGGAACTTTTGTGTATGAGACACCAAGAGGAGGATTCTTAGTTCTCAGCAACTGGCAGGAGATCTTTGAAGGAAGCAGGAGTGTTCACTTGACATCTTAAACTGAATCAGAAACTCAGGCATGTTGTGCAATTCATCACCTGCAAAAGTCTAAATCCTCTCGGTAGAGGTATTGCATGGAAGTTTCACTCCTAAATCAATAACACATGTAAATCTACCAAAACTAAGAAAAATACTAAAAATGAGAAATCTTTTGGAATTTTAGATTTTTTCAAAAATTATGATAGTTACATGCATGAATCTTTCAACTGCAATGAGATCATACTAATCCAAAATCCTCTACGTCTAAGAATTTAAAGTTGGAATAGACATAGACAAAGAACAAAGTTGATTGTAAGTATGTTTGTCCACTTAAACTCACGCAAGGATTTTCAACACTTTGTGATATTTATCATGTTTAGGTTTAATTATATATGCTAATTGAGTACCCCGCACTCAGGAGTATGGAAGAATAACTCTCCTCATGAAATGCAAGGTGGCACTTTATTGCAACTTGAACCAGGCTACTTAGAGTATAAATTCTCATGATTTGATCCACTTTTAGATTCTTTTATATTCGATCCGCATTGAGATTCTTTTATACTTCACATTGGAAGTTGATCAACATTGGGATTCTTTTAGCTTTGATCCATATTGGGATTCTTTTTAGCATCAAGACTTTTAGTTCAAGGACAACTAGGTCTGTGCTCAGCACAACAGAAGTTGTCCTTATGTTTACTCCAGGTTTATATTTACATACAACAAAGGAGAAACATATGCTTTTATCAATGAGAAATTTATAAACCGTTTTTGCATGGTGTGTTTAGGTAACCACACAAGCAAACACTTGAAAAGTCATTGCTTACCAATACCCTAAGATGGTTTTGGTCCACAATGCATATTGATTTAGTTCATCACAAATATGCTTATCTTCAATCCAAGCTGAGCCTACTGACATATCAAACAAAGTCTTTTCTGTCTTTATTGATTTGAAAAATAGATGCAGAAGATAGTAGATGAGTATACTATCATTTCTCATGTAAATGCAGGAAGATTCAATAGAAATATTTTTGGAATTTTCTTGATTTTCTAATTTTTAGGATTTTGGTTTTTTAAGAAAATAAAGAAATGGCATATGTGTTATCAATTCAATAGAGATCATAAACAGTTAGTCCATGTAGCAATGTAATCAGACTAAGTATGTGGAATGAAACATCGGTTGTTTCTTGCATTGCCATCATAGTTTCTGTGAGTGATTTATATCCTGCATTGAATTCTGGTTAATTTCTACTCCATTTGGCTCAGTTGCATCATAATATCATGAACAGGAAGAACGTTCCTTTCATGAGAAGGGAACAGCCACTGCTAACTTTTCTTGGGTTAGCAGGCCTCCATAACTGTCCCTATCACACTAGCAAATCAGTTAGATGTTTCAACCCAGGCCATTACGGTCCTGTACTGTCCATTAACATCTTTATATGTGACTTGCTCATATGTGTATGATTTTGTCTTATATAATGATATATTAGATTCACCTCCTGAAATTGTTTTCTTTCTCCAATATTGTTTTGTTTTTAAACCAACTGACTCGACTTTAGTTTGTTTAACAAAAGGAGTTTGTTTGGCTTTTGAAAATATTTTGGTTGGTTTAGTAAATCTAGTTTGATTTTGAAAGTTTTGTGGAGGTGTAGCAAATGATCTTTTTCCTAGATCATGTTTGTTTCTTCTGGGCATGTGATCATATTCATCATAAGAATTATAATTATGATTATAATAATTTGATGGATGTGATCTTCTATGATATCCATTATGCCAAGCATTATTCCTATATTTATCATACTTATGTTGTGTTATGACCTAGGATAATGTCTAGGTGCCCAATAATCAAGAATATCTTAATGTTTAAAATCATACCCATGCCGATATGATCGAAGAGAAGAGTAGCTATGACGACTGATGTAGTACTCATGCTCCGATCTTGGTGAGTATGACTCTGATGGATGTAAGATCCTTGACCTCTTCTGTGTTGTGATATTGGAGAGTTGTTGTATGAACACTCTGAAGTGGTATGATTCTCCATGTCATAATTTAAGTAGTAAGGAGTAGGTCTAGATCTTCTTCCCTTAGGCTTGAAAGATGAAGTTGGATTTGCTTGGAACTTCATAGTCTTTTGTCTTGTTTGTTTGTGTTGCTTTCACTTGTGAGGACATATATATGTATCACTCTCAGTGTTTTTACACTCTGAAGTATTGTGTGAATCTGAATTACATGTGTCATAGAGAATTGGTTATTGTTTTGGAGTTTCTAATGTAGCCTTTAAGGTTGATGGTTGGTTTGGATCAGGATTAGAAGACTTGGTCTGACTTTTCTTCTTTCTTTTAGATCTGGTCTTCTTCCTCTTGACTTGTTCTTTGATTTCTTGTACCTCATGCTTTTGTTTGTTCTTTAACTCCATCTTGATTTTTGTCTTCAGTTCAGCCTTAGGCAATTCTAGTTTAAAGAATCCTGCTAGTTTGAATATCTCATAGAGAACCATTGCCTTTTGTTTGTTGTCAGGCTTTGCTGCTTTGGATTTATGTGGCTGTGTTTGTTTTGGATTGATTTCTTCATCACTATCATCACTTGCAGGATCTCCATCTTGATCATCACAAGAATGAAAGGTTTCATTCTGTGGTGATTCTGGTTTGAGGTACAACTTTGGTGTTGTTTTAGGAGAAGTGATTTGAGTGATAGTGGATGGTTTGTCTGTTGGATGATGATCATGCATATTTGAATCTTCTTTGACTGGATTTGTCATTGAAGTTGGCATTTCTATGTAGTTATCATTGTAAGGAGGAGGAACAACATGGTATGTAGTTCCAGCACTCTTCTTCTGATCTCTTTGTGCATCAAGTAGTTCTTCCAACTTGCTGGCTGTCATCTTTAAATTCTCAAGTTCAACTTCAATTGATGCATGATCTGTTTTTTTCTTTGTTAGAGACTTAGTGAGTCTTGTAACTTGAGCTTGAAGACTAAATCATTCTCCAAAGAGTTTGTCTACATCCTTGAGAAGAGAATTGATTTTATCTTTAAAGGCTTTATGTTGTATCTTTAATTCTGCATTTGTAGCCTTTTCTGTTGTGATTGCTTGATTTAGACGCTCAATGTAATGTTGCAAGTTATTGATTGTTTTGGTTGTACTCGCTTATGATATTTTGGCTTCAACTTCAGCCTTTGTGTTTGTTAACTTCACAGAGAGTTCAATTGATTGAGCATTCAACTTGTGTTTTTCTTTAAGCAATTTATCAACTTTTTTCTCTAGCGAACTGATTTGATTTGCAGAAGTTTGTAGTTCCTCTGCATGAGAAGCTCTTTCCTCCTTTATCATGTATGATATATTGTTGTAATATTTTTGATATGCCTGTACTTCATCTATGCATGCTGATGAGCATAGATTGATCTTTCTGTCTTCAGGAATTTCAAGCAATGGAGGAATGTTTGTGTTGTTGATGTTTATGGGTTTTGCAAGCTCAGCAGTTAACTCTTCAAGTTTGAATTGTTGTTGAACAATTTTGTCTTGCAACTGGTTCATCTCTTGAGTTAAACTGATATTTTGTTGATTTAATGTCTTGATTTGTGCTTGATCATTTCTTTGAGATTGTTCCATCTCTGACCTGTATTTTATCAAATCATTAGACAATGTGTTGTTTGAGTTTGCAAGATCACATAAATGTAAGTGTATCAGTTCTTTCTCAATGTGACTGATGTACAACTGAATGTTTGTCTTGTCAAACAACGAATTGTTGTTATTATTTGATATGCTGCTGATGTTTGGTTGTTTGCAACTTTTGTTTGATTTTTTATTGTTGTTTAAGTGGTTGCAGCTTGATTTGCTTTGTTTGAATTCTTGAAACCTCTTTCTACCTGCAGCAAGAAAGATAGATCGGTTTCTTGAAACACGAGTGTCAGTGAATGATGTTAAATTTTCCTTTTTGTTTAAAAACAAAAATGATTTGAAAATTTGTTTTGTGTTTAAATTGAAATCAAATTTTAAACTTTAATTGAACCCAAAGAACGTCGAAACTCAATTTAATTAAATTGGCCTAATTAAAGAGTTAACTTTGTTCGATTACAATTTAGTTAAATTAGACTAAAATTAATCTAACTTAATTAAAAGTAATAAAATTTGAATCGAATTGATTAAAATTTAAAGGATTTTATGATGCAACTCTTTTGAAGTATATATTTCTTGATCACAAGAAAGTTAAAATGAAAATTAGTCGAAGCAAAAAAAATTATATACAACACTATCGGTCAAGGAAAAAAAGAAAGTCAAAATTATGCTTTCTTTACTCATGAAATTGAACTCCCGATAAACTCAAAGCTTTCAGTTTCACCCAAACACTCCTGGAACTTTCTCTTCCCTCTCTTCCGATAAAGCACTCACTCTCGATCTCTCTAACACCCGATGAACAGAATCAGCAATCACCGACCCAAATCAACCAACAATTTCAGACTTTTGATGGTCGATTGATGTTCACACCGACGGAAATAGATGGTCGGCGGTTACAGATGACCTGAAGTCGATGGTGGAATTGCGGTGTTTGTTCGAATTCGACAGGTGATTGGGGTAGTTTCTGTGATGTTTATGATGATGATTGACTCAAATCGACAGGTTTGTGTAGTGATCGCGGTTGTCCCCTGTGGCTACAGCTGCACGGACTGAATTTGGTTCAAGTCCGCTGTGGACGGAGATGAGTTGATGAATCGTCCGCTGTGGACCTATTTGCACATCCACTGTGAATCGATTTGGGTTCACTTGTACGCTATGGACAAGTAATCGAAGGGGACTGAATCAATTCATCCGCTGTGAATGAGGTTGTTCGTCCGCTGTGTGTTAACTGTTGAATGTCCGCTGTGAATTAAAGGTTGTATTTCACACTCCTTTTCTTCTTGTTCGTCCGCTGTGGCTACAACTGTTGACCTGTGTGTGGCTTAATCGTCCGCTTTGGCTAAAATTGTCCACTGTGGATACTGCGGACAGGTTGTTTAAGTCCGCTGTGAGTTGTTTGCTGATTATTGATGATGGTCGTCCGCTGTATGTTCAAAGTCTGCTGTGGATGTAGTGTTTGCACATCCGCTGTGAGTTCAACACTTGTCCGCTGTGGAGTTAAAGTATGCTGTGGAATTAACACATCCGCTGTGGATGTGTTTTCAGCAGTGTGTGAGGTTTTCCACAGTGGTTTCAAAGTTGACTGTCCGCTGTGAATCGAAGGTTGTGAGGATAGTGTGCTGTTGATGTGTGCTGTTGATGTGTGCTGTTGATGTGTTAATGTTGTTGATGTGCACTGTGTGTTTACAAGTTCGCTAGTGTTTTGTGTGGTGATAGATAGGTGTATGATGATTTGGGCGAAGGTGAGGTTGAATGTGGCGAATGGGTGAATGTGTGTTGACAGCTTTGAATCAAAGTGTAAGCTAGGAAACTTAACACATCAGCTGGAGATAATTTTGTTCATGAGCTGTGAATTAGTTGTTCATTAGCTGTGAACACTTGGACAATTGGATGTTTATCAGCTGTACAACTTGTGCATCAGCTCTAGATGTAATACATCAGCTGTGGACACTTGATTGCAAATGTTACAAAGATTTTCAGCTTTAGAATTTGAACATTAGCTGTAGGATTCGCTCATCAGCTGTGAATGATAAAACACTTAGTCAAAAATCAAATACAAGTGTAATGTGTATAATCTTTGTAAACTTTGATTATGAATGAAATTTCAATTTCAAATACACAACTTGTTGTATGTATGATTGTAGAATGAATTTGAATGATTGTATGATGAACAAATGTATCAAATCTGAATCAAATCATAGATTTGGCTGATTTTCAGATTTCAAAACAGTTTGACTCTGAAAAAGTCAAACATCATGTTCTTGAATGAACAAACTTTTGATTCTTGGGTTTCTAATGGAATTGGGTAAAATCAAAGGTTATAATAGCTGTAGATAAGTGATTCTAAGCTAGAACAACAATCAATTTCATATAATCATCATCTAAACTCGGATTTAAATGATGAAAACATGAAGAACACAATGAAGAGCAAAAACCCAGATATAAGAAGCAATGTTCAAAAATGTATGATTTGGATGTTGAAAATGGTAAACGAACCTTAGATTTGATGTTTCTAAGCTAAAATCACTATCAATTTCAGCTGAACAACATCAGATTCGTGATTTTTGCTGATTTTCCTCAAGAACAGTGAACTTTTCTCAAGAACATAAAATTTCTCAAAAATCTTCAAATTCAAGAGTTGTGGATGTTCAATTGATATAAAACTTTGTAGATGTGTTAGTTATCACAAACTAAAGCTATTAGAAGCTTAAATTCGATCAAATAACAACAAAATCAAAATTTCACGTTCATGAGCATTTGAAGACTTGAAGAACAAGTTTGCTTAAATCTTCAAATTAATGGCTCAAATGAACTTCAATTGATGTGAAACTTGCAGATCTTTACAAAATAACAAATCTAAGCTAATGGTAGCTTGATTTCATCAAAAACAACAACAATTTACAGATCAAACTTGTGGTTCAAATTTTTGAGAAAAATTTGAAGAACAAGGAGCTAAGGCTCTGATACAAATTGTTGAAACCATCGATACGGCTGGTGGATCGAATATTGCAATCGTATTGTTGCTGTTTATCAGATTTGTGATGCAGAATCTCACAGACCCGTTGATGATTTCAGGTGAGGATCTGTTGCAAGATTGAATGTATGATGATGAATGAATGATGAACAATTCAACAACACATAATCATAAAAATTTCATTCATTCATATGTATGATATCAAGAGAATTACAAGGGAGTTTGCAAGCACACTTTCTCTCACACACACTCAACCTTGATTTCTCTAGTGAATGCTATGGATTGTTTGTGATTGTTTTAATGTTAGAGTATAAATGACTACACTTAGTCATTTATACTCTTTACAAAAATAAGAAAAAATTACATTTAAGCACAAATGATTACACAAATATAGTTCTAAGTCAGATAAATTCTCTATTTCTGATGCATGACTGCCGGGTACTGACGTCATTCGGGACGACTGCTGATGTTGACTTTGACCACGGTTGACCAAGTTTGACCAAGTTTGACTTTGGTCAATTTTCTTCGTTTTGATCATATCTTTACCATATCTTCACCGTGTCGGTTTTGGTAATCATCATAAGATTTGGCACTTAGGTTTTGGTAAGTATCATCTTCAAATAGTCTAACATGTCAGACCCTCAAAATCCACATGCAGGGTTTTACCGCGAGTCTAGTGGACAAACCAGGATCCCAGTCATTAGTTACTCAGAACGACACTATATGCAACCTTTAAAACAATTTAGAGTTTGAAACTTTAAAATATTTGCGGAAGCATTTTGTAAATAACCCAAGCACAAGGTGCTAAATGTAAACTGCGCAAAACACGCGCCCAAACCAAAATACGTAAGTAAATGCTAAATTAAAAGTAAACAATGTTTGAACAAAGCATGCTTGACATGTTCGTGCTCCTATGGGCAATTGCTAGAAACAACCTGAGAAAAGCATACTAAAAGTGTCACCACGATGGTTGGTGAGTTCAAGAGTTGGTAATCATCGTAAGTAGTAGCATTAATAAAATATAAACAAGTGCATTGAAATAGAAAGCTAGTCTAATTTTATTAGTAAAGAGCAATAGTGATTTTACGATCAAAGCTGATTATGTTTGTCTGTTTGCCTCCCACCACGACATACCAGGTCGTGACGCTGTTAGTAGTTTAGGACAATATTGCACCCGTTGACTTCTGGTCACACGGGTGGGGCTTCTCAGACCCAGTAGTAGTACCAAAAATTTCCCGCTAGATTCCTTAATTAACGATCCGAAAGTGTGAGGGCTTTCTATGGTATAACCCACCATGTCTTACCAAACACATGTTATAACAGTAAAGCGTTTTAAAACCAAGTATGCTTTCTCCCCCAAAAAGAGAAGTAAGTATTAAACTCACCTGGTGCGCAAACGAATGATTGTAAAAGCTAATAATGAATGGAAAGATAACCCTTCAAAGGTTACCTGGAACACGCAAGTACATAAGTAGGTGTACATAGAGGCTTAACAATCCTAAGTGCACAACAAACACATTGACCCAAGGTTTTGGAAAACAAGACTTATATGACCTAGTTGACCCGTTTGACCCGTTGGTGACATGTCAAGTTAAGTTCTTGTTTGATCAAGTATTGTAATTCAGCATACATGGTTATCATACAAGTTATTCACGTATGTCACAATCATAAGTTCTATGATGATCATCATCCTAACATAGTTTATCATACAACACCTATATTATCATACAACGCATACAAAACTCAAACAATCAGCATGCCTAACACAATCATAATTACATCATAAGTAATTAATCATACATGGAGTCTAATCATGCACTACATGCCATGTGAAGCCACTCACGACTTCACATCCTAAACCCTTCCAATCCTACTAAGTAGGGGCCTCAGATTCGCACGCGTGTATGATGCTCATCATCACAATCCCACATGTATTTCATACAATGAAGAAATCAACATTTTAGTACCAGCTTTGGCATGATGTGGGGGTATAACATATGACAAGATCTACATAAAAGTGAAAGATAATAATGAAAGAAAGTATGAAACGAACGATTATGAACAATAATGAATGATGACGAATGATGATGAACGATAATGGAAGATAATACTATTATTACCTAGATGTATGTATAATGTATGATCATGTACGAAAGTAAAGAAAATGTTTTAAACAAAAGTAAAGTATTTTATTATAAAACTAGAACTCACTCAGCGTCACTGAGTTTTGTATGCATAATAGTTGGCAGGTAATTGTTGATGCTGAGGA
Organism: Flaveria sonorensis; assembly: GCA_025506505.1. NCBI lineage: Eukaryota > Viridiplantae > Streptophyta > Magnoliopsida > Asterales > Asteraceae > Flaveria > Flaveria sonorensis. Next base: position 26,932,957 of record CM046433.1, read on the forward strand.
GGTGCAGGCATGGATGCATAAGCTACTGGAGATGATTCAAGTCTGGCATCCATATTTTGAAGAATGTTATTATATTAATACATTTTTGGGATGTAAATGAAATGATATAATGATTTGACATGTTTTTAATTATTAATGAAAAGTAAAATTTCTGCTGCAAAATGATGTATTTTATATGTTTTATGCGATAATTGACCAACTATAAGCATCCCGAGAACGGGGTCTACAGATCAAAACGAAGAAAATTGACCAAAGTCAAACTTGGTCAATCGTGGTCAAAGTCAACAGTCAACATCAGCGGTCGACCAGAATGACGTCAGCACCTGACAGTCTCGCATCAGCAACAGAGAATTTATCAGACTTAGAAGAATATTTGTGTAATCATTAGGGCTTAAATGTAATTTTGTTTATTTATGCAAAGAGTATAAATAGACTAAGTGTAGTCATTTATACAAGAGGGAATAAGCACTAACATATAACAAACAAGAGAAAATTAGTCTAGAGAGAGAAATAATTAGATTGAGTGTGTGTGAGAGAAAATTTTCTTACAAACTCCCTTTGTAATCTCCTAGCATCATTATCACTATAAATGAATGAAATTTTTATGAATATGTGTTCTTGATTGTTCATCATTCATTCATCATCATACATTAAATCTTGCAATAGGTCTTCACTTGAAATCCTCAATAGGTATGTGAGATTCCATATCACAGATCTGATAAATGGCAACAATGCGATTGTAATATTTAATCATACGAGTATCGATTTCCATAGTTGGTATCAGAGCCTTGGCTCCTTGTTCTTCAAATTTTTCTCAAAATTTGAACCACAAGTTTGATATGCAAATTGTTGTTGTTTTTGATGAAATCAAGCTACCTTTAGCTTAGATTTGGTATTTCGTGAAGATCTGCAAGGATTTACATCAATTGAAGTTCATTTGAGCCATTAATTTGAAGATTTAAGCAAACTTGTTCTTCAAGTCTTCAAATGCTCATGAACATGAAATATTGATTTTGTTGTTGTTTGATCATATTTAAGCTTCTAATAGCTTTAGTTTGTGATAACTAACCATCTGCAAAGTTTCATATCAATTGATCAACCACAACTCTTGAATTTGAAGATTTTTGAAAATTTTGTGTTCTTGAGAAAAGTTCACTGTTCTTGAGGAAAAATCATCAAAATCATAAATCTAATGTTGTTTAGATGAAATTAATAGTGGTTTTAGCTTAGAAACATCAAATCTAAGGTTTGTTTATCATTTTCAACATCCAAATCATTCATTTATGAACATTGATTCTCATATCTAGGTTTTTGTTCTTCATTGTGTTTTTCATGTGTTCATCATCTAAATCCGAGTTTACATAATGATTATATGAAATTGATTGTTGTTTTAGCTTAGAATCACTTATCTATAGCTATTATAACATTTGGTTTTATCAAATTCCATCAGAAATCCAAGAATCAAAAGTTTGTTCATTCAAGAACATGAAGTTTGAATTTTTCAAAGTCAAACTATTTTGAAATCTCAAGAATCAGCCAAATCTATGATTTAATTCAGATTTTGATTCATTTGTTCATCATTTGATCATTCAAGAATCATTCAACAATCACTCATACAACAATTTGTGTATCTGTATGTGAAATTCCATTCATAATCGAATTTCACAGCTGAATATTTTTTTTTATCATTTGTGCAACCAAGTGTCTACAGCTGATGTATTACATCTGCAGCTGATACACCAAATCCACAGCGGATGAACATACATTTTTCTAAGTGTTCACAGCTAATAAACAAACAACCTGGTCCACAGCAAACGAGTTGACTCAGTCATACAAAACTGTCCATAGCGGACACAACAGTCCACAGCGGACACAACAGTCCACAACGGACACAATAGGTCCACATCGGATAGTTATCTGTGCACAGCGGTCGTGTAAATTTGCCGCAGACTGAAACAAACATAAGGTTCACAGCGGATGTGTAAGTAACTCCATAGCGGACATTGACCAAACATAAGGTCCATAGCGGACGAGTAAGAAAACTTCACAGCGGATGAGTAAGAAGCTTCACTGCGGACACACTTTTTTACATCTGTCTACAGCACACAAGTAAAGAAAAACATACATAATACTCATAGCGGAAGTATAAACATCACAGCATAAAGGGTTTTGTCTCAGAAGATTTTGATTGTTCTCGGAAGTTTTTGAATTCGAAAGATTTCCATTTTGAACAAATAATTCTCTTTGTTCTCGAAAGTTTTTGAATTCAGAAGTTTTTCATTTTGACCAACTTATAAGAGTTGTGTTCGGGTGTTTTCAATCTTGACTGATTTATAAGTTGTTCTTGAAAGATTTAATAACTTCATTTTGGCTTCCTGTTGATCAAGATATATATATACTTCGGAAGAGTTGAATTACTCTCAATCAAGTCACAAAATCATTTAAATTTTAATTAAGAAGATCCAAATATTGTTAGTTTTAAATTAAGCTAGATTAATTTTAGTCCAGCTTAACTAAATTGTAATTGAACCGATTTAACTCTTTAATTAGATCGATCTAATTAAATTGAGTTTTGATGTTCTTTGGAATCGATTAAAATTTTAAAACTTGATTTTGATTGAAACACAAAAAAATTTTCAAATCATTTTTGTTTTTAAACAAAATGGAAAATTTAACGTCATTCACTAACACTCGTGTTTCGAGAAACCGAGCTATTTTTCTTGCTGCAGGTAGAAAGAGGTTTCAAGAATTCAAACAAAACAAACCAAGCTGCTGCAACCAACCAAACAACAGCAGCATATCAAACAATAACAATAATTCATTGTTTGACAAGACAAATATTCAGTTGTACATCAGTCACATTGAGAAAGAACTGATACATTTACTTTTATGTGATCTTGCAAACTCAAACAATACATTGTCTAATGATTTGATCAAATGCAGGTCAGTGATGGAACAATCTCAAAGAAATGATCAAGTACAAATCAAGACGCTGAATCAATAAAATGATCAGTTTAACTCAAGAAAAGAACAAGTTGCAAGACAAAATGGATCAACAACAAATCAAACTTGAAGAGTTAGCTGCTGAGCTTGCAAAAGCCACAAATATCAACAACACAAACATTCCTCCATTTCCTAAAATTCCTAAAGACAGAAAGATCAATCTATGCTCATTAGCATGCATAGATGAAGTACAGGCATATCGAGAATATTGAAAAATCTAGCATACATGATAAAGAAGGAAAAAGCTTCACATGCGGAGGAATTACAAACTTATGCAAATCAAATCAGTTCACTAGAGAAAGAAGTTGATAACTTTCTTAAAGAAAACCACAAGCTGAATGCTCATGTAACTGAACTCTCTGTGAAGTTAACAAACACAAAGGCTGAAGTTGAAGCCAAAATATCAGAAGCAAGTACAACCAAAACAATCAAAAACTTGCAACATTACACTGGGCATCTAAATCAAGCAATCAATGTAGAAAAGGCTACAAATGCATAATTGAAGATACAAGATAAAGCCTTTGAAGATAAAATCAATTTTTTGCTGAAGGAAGTAGACAAACTCCTTGGAGAAAGATTTAGTCTTCAAGCTCAAGTTACAAGCCTCACTAAGTATCTAACAAAGACAAAAGCAGATCATGCATCAACAGAAGTTGAGCTTGAGAATTTAAAGCTGACTGCTAGCAAGTTGGAAGAACTTCTTCATGCACTAAGAGATTAAAAGAAGAGTGCTGTGACTACATACTATGTTGTTCCTCCTCCTTACAATGATAACTACACAGAAATGACAACTTCAATGACAAGTCCAGTCAATGAAGATTCAAATATGCATGATCATCCTCCAACAAACAAACCATCCGCTATCACTCAAATCACTTCTTCTAAAACAGCATCAAAGCTGTACCTCAAACCTGTATCACCACAGAATGAAACCTTTCATTCTTGTAATGGTCAAAATGGAGATCCTACAAGTGATGACAGGGATGAAGAAACCAACCAACCAAACAAAGCAACATTGACATGTACTAACCATGTCATTAAAGAAATCAATCCAAAACAAACACAGCCACAGAAATCCAAAGCAGCAAAGCGTGACAACAAAGAAAAGGCTATGTTTCTCAATGAGAAATTCAAACCAGCTGGATTTCTTGAACCAGAATTCATAAAGGCCAAACTGATGGCAAAGATTAAGATGGAGTTAAAGAACAAGCAGAAGCCTGAGGTACAAGAAATCAAAGACCAGGTCAAGAGGAAGAAAACTGGATCTAAAAGAAAGAAGAAAAAAGACCAACCTACACCTGAAACCTCAATAACCAATTCTTTACGATACATGTAATTCAGATTCATATAACAAGTCTGAGTGTAAAAACACTGAGAGTGATACATATATATGTCCTCATAAGAGAAAGCAACAAAACAACCAAGACAAAAGGCTGTGAAGTTTTAATCAAATCCAACTTCATCATCCAAGCCTAAGGGAAGAAGATCCACACCTTCTCCTTACTGCTTAAATTATGACATGGAGAATCATACCACTTCAGAGTGTTCATACAACAACTCTTCAACATCACAACACAGAAGAGGTCAAAGATCTTATCATCCATTAGAGTCGTACTCAATGAGATCGAAGCATGAGTACTACAACAAACGTCATAGCTACTCTTCTCCTTGATCACATGGGTATGGGTATGATTTTAAACATTATGATATTCATGATTATTGGGCACCAAGACGTTATCCTAGGTCATACACATAACATAAGTATGATAGATATAGGAATAATACTTGGCATAATGGCTATCATAGAAGATCACATCCATCAAATTATTTTAATCATGATTATAATTCTTATGATGAATATGATCACATGCCCAGAAGAAACAAACATGATCAAGGACAAAGATCCCTTGCTACACCTGCATAAAACTTTCAAAAGCAAACTAGATTCTTTAAACCAACCAAAAGATTTTCAAAAGCCAAACAAACTCCTGTTGTTAAACAAACTAAAGTTGAGTCAGTTGGTTTAAAATCAAAACAATGTTGGAGAAAGAAAACAATTTCAGGAGGTGAATCTGATACATCATCAGATAAAGCAAAATCATACACATACTAGAAAGTCACATATAAATATGCTAATGGATGGCTTAGGATAGTAATAGCCTGGGTTGAAATATCTAACTGATTTGCTAGTGTGATAGGGACAGTTATAGAGACCTGCCAACCAAAGAAAAGTTAGCAGTGGCTGATCCCTTCCTATGACAGGAACGTTCTTCTTGCTCATGATGTTTATGATGCAACTGAGCCAAATGGAGTAGAAATTTAAACATGATTCAATGCAGGACATCAATTATTGACAAAAACTAAGATGGCAATCCAAGAAACAACTGATGTTTCATTCCATCTGCTTAGTCTGATTACATTACTATATGGACTAACTGTTGATGACCTCTATTAATTTGATAACACATATGCCATTTCTTTATTTTCTCAAACCCGAAAATCCAAAAAAAATTTGAAAATCAAGAAAAATCCAAAAATATTACTTTTGAATCTTCCTGTATTTACATGAGAAATGATAGTACACTCATCTAGTATTTTTTGCATCTATATTTCAGCTCAATAAAGACTAACAAGGCTCTGTTTGATATGTAAGTAGGCTCAGCTTGGATTCAAGATAAGCGTATTTTTGATGAACTAAATCAATATGCACTGTGGACCAAAACCATCTTAGGGCATTGGTAAGCAATGACTTTTTCAAGTGTTTGCTTGTATGGTTACCTAAACACACCATGCGAAAATGGTTTACAAATTTCTCATTAATAAAAGCATCTGTTTCTCCTTTGTTGTATGTAAATACAAACCTGGAGTAAACATAAGGACAATCTTTGTTGTGCTGAGCACAGACCTAGTTGACCTTTCACTAAAAGTGCTGATGCATGCCAAAAAGGCAAAGAAAACAATCCCAATATGGCTCAAAGCTAAAATAATCCCAATGAGGATCAACTTCCAAAGTGAAGCATAAAAGAATCCTAAAGTGGATCATATCATGAGAATTTATACTCTTAGTAGCCTGGTTCAGGTTGTAATAAAGTGCCACCTTGTATTTCATGAGGAGGGTTATTCTTCCATACTTCTGAGTGTGGGTTAGTCAATTAGCATATCTAATCAAACCAAAACATGATAAATATCACAAAGTGTTAAAAATAGATCCTTGCAAGAGTTCAAGTATACAAACATACTTACAATTAACTTTGTTCTTTGTTTATGTCTCTTCGAACTTTAAACATTCTTAGATCTAGAGGATTTTGGATTAGTATGATCTAAATGTAGTTAAAGGATTCATGCTTGTAAATATCATAATTTTGAAAAATCTAAAATTCCAAAAAGATTTGTCATTTTTTATATTTTTCTTAGTTTTGGGAGATTTACATGTGTTATTGATTTAGGAGTGAAGCTTCCATGCAATACCTCTACCGAGAGGATTTAGACTTTTGCAGGTGATGAATTGCACAACATGCCTGAGTTTCTCATTCAGTTCAAGATGTTAAGTGAACACTCCTGCTTCTTTCAAAGATCTCCTGCCAGTTGCTGAGAATTACGAATCCTCCTCTTAGTGTCTCATACACAAAAGTTCCTCACACTCCAAAGCTTTTGTTAAGGGAGAGTTTATGCCAAGTCTTAAGAATGTCTGATGCTTCTCTTTCACTTTTGAAGTTGAGATAAAGCTGCTGATATTGCTACTTGTGCAATCCATAGTGTGAGCAAAAAGGGTGTATTTTTAAGTCTACAAAATGAGACTAGAAGATCAAGCTGATGAAACATCCATCAAGTGCCAAAACAAAGTCTTTTTTCTCAATGCCTTTTTCTAAAGCTTCTAAGAAGATGCTATCAAAAAGAGGGTGAAGAATGCACTTTAAGAATGCATATCAATCAACATCCAAGGTTTTGATAATCATGAGGTTTTGGTAGCATCATCTTTGGGGGAGTATTGTTGGACTATCTAAAGATGATACTTACCAAAACCTGAGTGCCAAATCTCATGGTGATTACCAAAACCGACACGGTAGCCACTATGAAAATATGACCAAACGAAGAAAATTGACCAAAATCAAACTTGGTCAACCGTGGTCAAAGTCAATAGTCAACATCAGTGGTCGACCCGAATGACATCAGCACCCGACAGTCACACATCAGCAACAGAGAATTTATCAGACTTAGAAGAATATTTGTGTAATCATTAGGGCTTAAATGTAATTTTGTTCATTTATGTAAAGAATAAAATAGACTACGTGTAGTCATTTATACCAGAGGGAATAAGCACTAACATATAACAACACAAGAGAGAATTAGTTTAGAGAGAGAAACAATTAGGTTGAGTGTGTGTGAGTGTAAATTTTCTTACAAACTCCTTTTGTAATTTCCTAGCATCATCATCCATATGAATGAATGAAATTTTTATGAATATGTGTTCCCGATTGTTCATCATTCATTCATCAGCATACATTAAATCTTGCAATAGATCTTACTTGAAATCATCAACAGATCTATGAGATTCCGCATCATAGATCTAATAAACGGCAACAATACGATTACCATATTCGATCCTACGAGTATCGATTTCCACAAGAATTATTGCAACGGATTAGTGGCCTGGAAATTCAAAATATGTATGAACAGTTAGCTACGATTCAACAATCACAATCAATTTATGATTACATTGACAATTTCAAGTATTTATTATCTCTGGTCCCTAAGTTTCTTGAATCTCATGCATTGGGTTACTTTGTTTCTGGATTGCAGACTGATACGAAGAGGTGGGTGCAATTACATCACCCATAATCAAGATTGGATGCGGTGTATTTAGTGAAGGATGTGGATTTGATGCTCTGGCCAAACCTTGATAACGCATCATTGACTTGTTTTCGGTATGTTTAGAAACCGTACTAGGGATATGCATTGATGGGTTCTAGGAATTGGCTTCTTCATTTGGGCCATGAGGAGTTCAAGTCTATAGGGACTTACGGTTCTGTCAATAGTATTGGTGCTGTCTCCAACACTAGTTCCATAACAGCTCTTGCTTTAGGCCAAGCTACTTATATCGTGGAATTCGCTCTTTATCTTGCACTGAATCGGAGGAACGCCAGAAGAAGAGCTATGTAACAAATGTGGTCAGCAATATAGTCCAGCTCATAAATGCCTGGAGGGTAAACTTCGTGTGATGTAGCTTGGCGACGATGAATCAGATTCATCCAATGGGCTGAATTTTCAATTGGAACGAATGGATGTTTTTCAGCTAGATGGGGTCATTCACACTGCTGAGGGCTCTTCTACCAATCCTTGAGGACAAGTCTTGTGTTAAGGGGGAAGTAGTGATAGGAATAATATTATACTTTCTAGTTTAAATGTCAATTGTCTATTCTAGGAAGGTGTTGAGTGCAACTTATATTCTATATTAATAGGTATTAGTAAATCCTTAGGGGTAGGATGAATATTAGTGGGTTTGTTGGCTCTTTACGTTAGCATTTCGAAGGGCATAGCCCTAGACCATCACAGTGGCGGTTACTGAGTATGTAATAATCTTCTTCATTTGCAATTTAACCTAAAATCTCTATATCCATTCTCTATCATATTGATCCATATTTATTTTAATTAATATATTAAATATTCATGCTTGATAATTTAGTATCAAACTAATAAAAGTTAAAAAAGAGTGTCTAGTTAATTGTATAAAATCTTGGCTTCAAAGTTCCATATTGTGACAACCAACCCGAAATTCACCCGATTTCTTTGTGCCAATGCAGTAGACTAGTGATGTAACACAACCATGTAATACAATTTTCGGGACAAAAATTCTTTCAACATGGGGATAATGTGACATCCGGTAATTCTCCGTTACCAAACTCCGTTAGTTCCGTTAGGTCTTGCATACACGTGTTATGAGCACACACTTGTTGTCGTTAAATGTTGGTGACTTAATAATAATTAACAATGGTCATTAGATAATAACTTAATTAATAATGTTGATTATTAATTTTATAGTTATGTGATTTTTGAATTTTAAATATTATTGTGGATTTTGCCTTGTTACGTGTTAATGTGTTATATTTATTCCATGTATTTTGTAGCTAGTGGAGATTATGCATGATTATTATTTTTGGTTAAAAATACTTGTATTTTGTAATTAAATATTGTTAAAAAAATGCTAAAAACATTAATTTGTACAAAAGGTGATTAAAGGGGGGTTTAAAAGGTAATTTTAATTAAGTCAAGTGATCAAAACCCAACCCTAGCCCCCTCCCCTCACTTCAGCAGAAAATCACACACAAACACTCCACATTTTGTGATTTTGATCAATGAACAACAAGGTTCCATCGATTTCTAGTGTCATTCAAGCATTACAAGTGATTAACAAGTGTTAATCATCATCTTTGCACACTTAAAGGTTAGATTTTATTGAGTTTTCATGGTTTTTGATTATGGTAGAACCCTAGTTTGAATTTCCTAAAAAAAAGTCAAAATTTATGATGGTTTGATGATGATATGATGTTAGTTATGTTGTATGCATGTTAATCTATGTAGATTTTGCAAGAAATCCATGGTTTTATCATCTAGTTCATACATTGTCAAAATTGGAAACTTTTCTTCGTGAGAATTTGTGTTTTGATGAATTGTTGATGTTAGATGGATGATTATGATTGCTATGAACTAGATAAGGTATGTTATTGATGAATTTGGGTTGAAATTGATGAAAGGATAGATTTTAGGATGTCACTTTCCTAAAAGGTAAACTTTATTTGTATGAAACGTGTGATTTTGTGTTCTGATCATGTTTAGGATGTTAGGAGCATGCTAGAGTGATCATGGATGATGTCCAGTGTGTTAGATTATGTTAAAAGGATCATATGGTTAGTTGTAGAATCTATGGGAAAATATAGGTGTTCTTGAAAAATGTGCAAGTATGGAAGTATATACAAGTTTATGGGTTGTGATGCAATATAGTAATTGTATATCATTATGTTGACTACTGGCTTGTATGAATTTCATTTGAGTATGTGATGATGGGTATCATACACGCGCGCGAATCTGAGGCCCCTACTTTGTAGGATTGGCAGGGTTTAGGGTGTGTAGCCGTGAGTGGCTTCACATGGCACGTTGTGAGTGACTAAACCCAATGTGTGTTGTATAGGAATCTAAATATGAACATGCTTTGTATGATGAATTGGTTTGCGTGCGTTGTATGATAACCTAAGTTAGCATGAAGAGCATGATAAGACTTAAGTGTTGCAACATGGCTTATAAGAATAACTTGCATAGTAGTCTCTGATGGTATGATGATTTATGAATTGCTATACTTGGTCAAACAGGAATCTAACTTGACTTGACATCAACGGGTCAAACGGGTCAACTAGGTCAAATGAGTCTTGTTTTTCCAAAACCTTGGGTCAATGTGTTTGTTGAGCACTTAGGGTTTAAGCTTTCTATGTACACGTACTTATGTACTTGCGTGTTCTATGTAACCTTTGAAGGGCTGTCTTTCCACTCATCGTTAGCTTTTGTTATCGTTTGTTTGCTCATCAGGTGAGTTTATGCCCTACTTTTATTTACTCTCTTTTTGGGGGAGAAAGCATACACTATTTTAAAACGCTTTGCTATTATAACATGTGTTTAGTAAAACATAGTGTGATATACCATTGAAAGCCCTCACACCTTCTGATCGTTAATTAAGGAATCTAGCGGGAAATCTTGGGTAGTACTACTGGGTCTGACAAACCCCACTCGTAAGACTGGAGGTCAAGCGGGTGCAATATTGTCCTAAATGACTAATAGCGTCACGACTTGGTATGTCATGGAGAGAGGCAAATAGACAAACATAGTCAGCTTCGATCGCGAAATCACTATTGTTGTTACTAATTAAATTAGACAAGCTATCTATTTCAATGCACTTGTTTATGATTTACTAACGCAACTGCTTATGATTGATTATAAACTCTTGAACTCACCAACCATCATGTTGACACTTTAGTATGCTTTTCTCAGGTCGTTACTAGCAGCTTACTGTAGGAGCACGTACGAGTCACGCATACATTGAACAAACATTTGTCTTTTTTTGTCTTATTGAATACTTTTACAATTTGGTTTGGGCGCGTGTTTTGCGCAGTTTACATTTGGTACTATATGTTTCAAATTTTTACAAAACGCTTTCGCAAATATTTTAAAATTACAAACTCTGATCTATTTTAAATTGTTGCATATAGTGTCGTTCTGAGTAACTAATGACTGAGATCCTGGTTTGTTCACTCACCTCGCGGTAAAACCCCGCATGTGGATTTTGAGGGTGTGACAGATTGGTATCAGAGCCATTGGTTATAAGGAACTAGGTTGCATACACACTAGTCTATAACCGCACAGTTTGTTAGTTACTCGTTACTTATCGCTTACTGTATACTCATTGGCATACACATCACGTACCCTGCAGCATGGCATCATCTTCACGGGGTCTAGGTAAGACACCTACATATTCTGAATCACCTCCTCTTCCTCCTATACCCGATAGAGGACCTGAGTGGCCCCGACACCCTTATCCTCGTGAAGAGATAGATTGGGATCAACCATTCGCACTGCCCGAACGTGATGCACCACGAGATTGGAGTTACTACCCCACCTACGTTGACCGTATGTTTTATAGGAGCGTGTCCCTAAGCCCCTGCTTTCTAGACCAAGGACTAGGTCTACCTCTAAATTACCTACACCTACCCTCCCTTTGTTATAAAATTCTAGTGAGCTGGTGATTGCGGCGTTAGTTGCTGCTCTGGACACTGAGAAACGACGCACGAATGAACTGAACAAAGTGGTTGGCGATTTACGACATGAACTACGTGAGACTAAGATGATGGTTGAAGAATTGAAGGATCGGTAATTAGAGTTCTATAACCATCAGCGCTCCTTAGCTGATCATGTAGCTCAGGCGATCCACCACTCGGATGCTAGGGATAACATCAACCACGACCATGGGGTAAGACTTGGTGATTTGGAAGACTAGTTTGCCGCGATGCATATTGTCGCAGATCCCAACAAGAAACCTAAAGAGGAACCCGAGGAAGAACCAGAGGAAGCCCCAGAAGAAGAACCAGAAGAGATGGAAGAGAACAGTGATGGGTCTGATGTACTAGACTGAGTTCCTTATTCATCTGACTTGGACTACGTAGTGTTTTTTAAAAAAAAAACCTATGTGGGAAGGGTTGTTTCCCAACCAACTGAAAAACTAAAAATTTTGACATCGATGGAATATTTTGTGAATTACTTACAATCTATTTATCTTTGGTTATTATTTTGGTTTTGGTGATGAACTTTGTTATTTTCTTACTTCAATGAGATAAATATGTTAGATGTTGCTCATTATTATGTTTGTGAATGTAAAGTGAAAATAGAAGGAGAAGGTAGAGGGCGTGGCAGAGGACGTGGCGCAGGATGCGGACGCGGCACAAGACGCGAACATGGTGCGGCTACAGTAAATATGACTCCCGTTGAATTGGCTGCTTTGATTAATGAACATGTACAGGCAGCAGTGGTTGTTGCACAAGTTGGACAGCCAGCAGGTAAATGATACAAGTGGTTAAACCAATACCCTAGTTTCTTGTTTAAGCTGCTCAACTAATGTCTTAGTTTGTTGGCATAGGACCCCCACCCTATACCTACAAATCCTTCATGGATTGCAAGCCTCATACCTACAGTGGAACTGAAGGAGCTATGGGACTAGTGCGGTGGTTTGAGAAGACTGAATCTGTCTTTGCAAAATGCAACTGCCCGCCAGCTGATCAAGTGAAGTATGCAACAGGAACCCTTGAAGGCGCAACACTCTCCTGGTGGAATGCCCAAGTGCAAATGCTGGGTTAGGCGATGGATAATGACCTACCTTTGGAAGAGTTTAAGGCGATGATGACTGAGGAGTATTGCCCTCGAGATGAAGTGCAGAAGCTGGAAGTCGAGTTCTAGCAACTTAAGATGCAAGGTTCTGAAATTGAGGCCTATACTACACGGTCTCATGAGTTGGAAACTCTGTGCCTGGGAATGGTGAATGAGATGCATAAGAGGATCGAGCTTTATTTACGTGGTCTGGTTCCTGAGACCAGAGTATGGTGACAGCCTCCAACCCTGCTACCATACAATATGCCATTAGGTTAGCTCACAGGCTGACCGATCAGTGTGTAGAACAAGGGAAGTTATCCAAGCGGGGCGCGGTGGCTGGTGTACCCGACAATAAGCGCAAGTGGGAACCCACTGGTAACAAAGTCTCCTCATCAAAAAGCCAGGCTCAACAGCAACAGCAGAAAAGATTTGAGAATAATCGAAGCTTCAATCAGGGATCCGTCTCAGCACAGGGACAAGGAGGATATGTGGGTAAGTATCCTAAATGCAATCGATGTAACTACCATCACACTGGCAGGTGTGACAACTTTTGATGCCAGCGTTGTGGTAAGGCTGGACATGCGACAAAGGACTGCCCTGGTGAGTTGATGAAGAAGCCCCAACAACCTCAAGAAACACTAAAAGGTTGTTTTGAATATGGAAAGGAAGGACACTACAAGAGGAATTTTCTGCAGTTGAAAAAAAATGGGAATGGTGCTGGCAATGGTGGAAACAACAACAACAACAATGGCAATGGTGACAATAACAGTGGCAACAATGTAGGAGATAAGGGGAGAGCCTTCGTCATGGGTTCAGGTGAGGCTCTAAACGACCCTACTACTGTTACTGGTAAATTTCCTGTTAATGGTCGTTTTGCTACTCTATTGTTTGACACTGGAGCCGATAGAAGTTTTATCTCTACTAACTTTAGTAGTCTCTTAAGTGAAATGCCTTCTACGTTGGAATCTAGATATACCATAAAATTATCTGACGGTAATCAAATCCACGTGACGCACATCCTTAAGGGTTGCAAGATAGAACTTGCTGGTCATACCTTTGATATCGACCTCATGCCTGTTACAATTAGGAGTTTTGATGTAGTCGTAGGCATGGATTGGCTTTCCAACAAGCAGGCGGAAGTCGTATGTCACGATAAGCAACCGGAGGAAAAGAAGATAGAGAACATTCCGGTAGTTCATGACTTTCCTGAGGTGTTTCCAGAGGATCTGCCTGGACTACCACCTCATCGTCAAGTTGAGTTCCAGATTGATCTGACTCTCGGAGCTGCTCCGATTGCGAGAGCACCTTACCTGTTAGTTCTGAACAAACTTCAGGAACTATCTGCACAACTTCAAGAGCTGTTGGATAAAGGGTTTATTCGACCGAGCACATCACCATGGGGAGCACCTGTTCTCTTTGTCAAGAAGAAGGATGGAACATTTCAAATGTGCATCGACTACAGAGAATTAAACAAAGTTACAGTCAAGAATCGATACCTTTTGCCTCGTATAGATGATTTGTTTCATCAACTTCAAGGATCAAGCTATTACTCTAAGATTGATTTGAGGTCTGGGTATCATTAACTGAGAGTTCGAGAGGAAGACATATCGAAGACACCATTCAGAACCCGCTACGGTCATTATGAATTCTTGGTCATGCCATTTGGGCTGACTAATTCACCAGCAGTATTCATGGATCTCATGAATCGTTTGTTCAAACCCTATCTCGATCCATTTGTTATCATGTTTATAGATGACATATTGATCTATTCGAGGACCAAGGAAGAACATGAAGAGCACTTACGTCTAATCTTGGAATTACTTAGAAAGGAACAATTGTACGCCAAGTTTTCCAAGTGTGATCTCTGGAGACGCGAATGGGTCACATAGTTAATGAGAAAGGAATACATGTCGATCCAGCAAAGATTGAGGTGATAAAGAATTGGTCGGTTCCTAAGACGCCTAGCGAGATACGACAGTTCCTTGCACTGGCAGGATATTATCAGCTTTTCATTGAGGGATTCTCTAAGATCGCTCAACCTCTCACAGCCTTGACTCATAAAGGAACAAAGTATAAATGGGGTGAGAGTCAAGAGTCCGCTTTTCAGCTGTTGAAACAGAAACTGTGTAGTGCACCGATATTGGCATTACCGGAGGGAAGTGATGACTTTGTGATCTACTGTGATGCTTCTATCCAAGGACTTGGTTGTGTCTTAATGCAACATGACAAAGTGATAGCATATGCTTTGAGACAACTAAATGTACACGAGAAGAACTACACCACCCATGACTTGGAGCTGGGTGCTGTAGTTTTTGCCTTGAAGATCTGGAGACATTACTTGTACAGAACCAGTGCACTATCTACACCGATCACAAAAGTCTTCAGCATATCTTTGAACAGAAGGAGTTGAACATGAGGCAGCGACGCTGGGTGGAATTGCTGAATGACTATGATTGTGCTATCAAATACCACCCAGGAAAGGCAAATGTAGTCACTGACATGTTGAGTAGAAAGGAAACTGCTAAGCCCCAATGAGTACGAGATTTGTAGCTTACAATTAGCACTCACTTACCTGAACAAATCAGGGAAGTGCAGACAGAAGCTTTGACAGCAGAAAACATTACGTCTGAATCTTTACGTGGAATGGACAAACAGTTTGAAGTGAAAGCGGATGGAATTCGTTACTTCATGGACTGACTCTGGGTGACTTTGTATGGAAATCTAAGGGACTTGGTTATGTATGAGGCACACAAGTCTAAGTACTCTATACATCCTGGTTCTGACAAGATGTATCATGACCTGAAGGCGCACTATTGGTAGCCTAATGTGAAGGCGGATGTAGCTACGTATGTGAGCAAGTGCTTAACCTGTTTGAAGGTTAAAGTTGAATACAAAAAGCCATCTGGATTACTACAACAACATGAGATTCCTTTGTGAAAGTAGGAACAGATTACTATGGATTTCATTACTAAATTACCCCAGGCTCCTACTGGTTGTGACACGATATGGGTGATTGTTGATCAATTGACTAAGTCTGGTCACTTCTTGGCAATCAAGGAAACTGATAAGATGGATAAGTTAACTCGTATTTATCTGAAAGAGGTAGTTTTGAGACATGGTGTACCGGTCTCAATTATTTTTGACCGTGATGCTCGTTTTACCTCATGTTTCTGGCAGTCGTTATAGAAATCTTTGGGTACGCATCTGGATATAAGCATTGCTTATCATCCATAAACAGATGGGCAAAGCAAGTGTACTATTCAAACATTGGAGGACATGTTACGCGCTTGCGTGACTGATTTCGGGAATAAATGGGAAGTTCACATACCGTTGGTGGAATTTTCTTACAACAATAGTTATCACACCAGCATTAATGCGGCACTATTTGAGGCTTTGTATGGGCAAAAGTGTAGATCACCAGTTTGCTGGGCGGAAATTGGTGATAGTCAGCTAACGGGCCCCGAGACTACCGAGAAGATCGTACAGATAAGGAACTATATGGCTGTAGCACGTGACCAGCAGAAGAGCTATGCAAACAATAGACGGAAACCTTTGGAGTTTCAGGTCGGTGAAAAAGTTTTGCTGAAAGCCTCACAGTGGAAAGGCGTGATTTGATTCGGCAAAAGGGGCAAGCTTAATCCTAGATAGGTTGGACCATTTGAGATTCTGGAAAGAATAGGCCCAGTGGCGTATCGATGGGACCTACCTGACTCGTTGAGTGGAGTTCACAATGTATTTCATTTCTCTAATGTGAAAAAGTGTTTATCTGACGAGACGATGGTTGTACCGCTTGAGGAAGTGCAAGTAGATGAACAACTGCGATTCAGTGAAGAACCAGTTGAGGTGATGGACCGTGAAGTCAAGACCCTTAAGCAAAGCAACATACCTATAGTAAAAGTTCATTGGAACTCAAAACATGGACCGGAAATCATGTGGGAACGTGAGGATCAGATGAAGCTTACGTATCCTCATCTGTTCGAAACGACGACGATAGCTGGCAAAGGTAATGACTAAATTTCGGGATGAAATTTCTTTCAATATGGAGATGATGTGACAACCCACCCGAAACTCACCCGATTTCTTGGTACCAATGTAGTAGACCAGTGATGTAACACAACCATGTAACGCAATTTTCGGGACGAAAGTTCTTTCAACATGGGGATAATGTGACATCCGCTATCCGTTACCAAACTCTATTTGTTCCGTTAGGTCTTGCATACACGTGTCATGAGCACACACTAGTTGTCATTGAACATTGGTGACTTAATAATAATTAACAATGGTCACTAGATAATAACTTAATTAATAATGTTGATTATTAGTTTGTAGTTATGTGATTTATGAATTTTAAATATTATTGTGGATTTTGCCTTGTAACGTGTCAACGTGTTATATTTATTCAATGTATTTTGTAGCTAGTGGAGATTATGCATGATTATTATTGTTGGTTAAAAATACCTGTATTTTGTAGTTAAAGATTGTTAAAAAATGCAAAAAACATTAATTTATACAACAGGTGATTAAAGGGGGGTTTAAAAGGTAATTTCAGTTAAGTCAAGTGATCAAAACCCAACCCTAGCCCCCTGCCCTCACTTCAGCCGAAAATCACACACAAACACTCCACATTTTGCGATTTTGATCAAAGAATAACAAGGTTCCATTGATTTCTAGTGTCATTCAAGCATTACAAGTGATTACCAAGTGTTAATCATCATCTTTGCACACTTAAAGGTTAGGTTGTATTGAGTTTTCATGGTTTTTGATTATGGTAGAACCCTAGTATGAATTTCATGAAAAAAAGTCAAAATTGATGATGGTTTGATGATGATATGATGTTAGTTATGTTGTATGAATGGTTAATATATGTAGATTATGCAAGAAATCCATGGTTTTGTCATCTAGTTCATACATTGCCAAAATTGGAAACTTTTCTTTCGTGAGAATTTGTGTTTTGATGAATTGTTGATGTTAGATGGATGAGTATGATTGCTATGAACTAGATAGGGTATGTTATTGATGAATTTGGGTTGAAATTGATGAAATGATAGATTTTGGGATGTCACTTTCCCAAAAGGGAAACTTTATTTGTATGAAATGTGTGATTTTGTGTTCTGATTATGTTTAGGATGTTAGGAGCATGCTAGAGTGATCATGGATGATGTCTAATGTGTTAGATTATATTAATAGGATCATATGGTTAGTTGTTGAATCTATGGGAAAATATAGGTGTTCTTGAAAAATGGGCAAGTATGGTAGTATATACAAGTTTATGGGTTCTGATGCAATATGGTAATCGGATATCAATATGTTTACTACTGGCTTGTATGAATTGCATTTGAGTATGTGATGATGGGTATCATACACGCGTGCGAATCTGAGGCCCCTACTTTGTAGGATTGGCAGGGTTTAGGGTTTGTAGCCATGAGTGGCTTCACGTGGCACATTGTGAGTGACTAAACCCAATGTGTATTGTATAGGAATCTAGTTGTGAACTTGCTTTGTATGATGCATTGGTTTGCGTGCGTTGTATGATAACCTAAGTTAGCATGAAGAGCATGATAAGACTTAAGTGTTGCAACATGGCTTATAAGAATAACTTGCATAGTAGTCTCTGATGGTATGATGATTTATGAATTGCTATACTTGGTCAAACAAGAATCTAACTTGACATGACACCAATGGGTCAAACGGGTCAACTAGGTCAAATGAGTCTTGTTTTTCCAAAACCTTGGGTCAATGTGTTTGTCGAGCACTTAGGGTTTTTAAACTTTCTATGTACACATACTTATGTACTTGCGTGTTCTAGATAACTTTTGAAGGGTTGTCTTTCCACTCATCGTTAGCTTTTGTTATCGTTCATTTGCGCATCAAGTGAGTTCATGCCCCACTTTTATTTACTCTCTTTTTGGGGGAGAAAGCATACACTATTTTAAAACGTTTTGCAATTATAACATGTGTTTAGTAAGACATAATATGATATACCATTGAAAGCCCTCACACTTCCGGATCATTAATTAAGGAATCTAACGGGAAATCTTGGGTCGTACTATTGGGTCTGACAAACCCCACTCGTAAGACTGCAGGTCAAGCGGGTGCAATACTGTCCTAAATGACTAACAGCGCCACAACTTGGTATGTCGTGGCGGGAGGCAAACAGAAAAACATAGTCAGTGTAGGGGTTGAACCTATGAGGCTCGGGAAATCAAATAAAGATGAAGATCAAGATCAAGTCACCCAAGAACCTAGAGTTATCATGCAAAAACTGCTTCTCGCGCGACAACTACTAGTCGCGTGAGAACTGATGTTTTCGCACGAGAACTTACTTTTGATTATAAATAGAAGTTTTTGCTTTTTAATAGTTAGCACTTTGATAGAAATATTTTTGTTTTCCTGATTTGTACTACAACATTGTAATCGAATCAGAGATCAATAGATTTGGAAGTTTATTTACTTGTTTTTTCTTCATTTCTATATTCAATCTTTGTTACCGTGATGATTACATTCCGCATTCTCATCATGAGATAGATCTAATTGTATTGAGCTGATCCTTACAATTGGTATCAGAGCATTGTTGCTCTAGATTGATTGGTTGAAGATTGAAGAAGTGTATTTGAAGAGTTCATGAGTTTGAGTTCACTGTTATTCAAAGTTTTCTACTTATATCTGCTGATTTTGATCATTTGAATATGTTGAAGCTACTAAACTTGGTGTTGGTTGATTTCATGACCTTTTGAGCTTAAAACGAGATTAATTGAATCAATTAGAGACAATTAGGCTCTAATTTGAACCTAAATCTATAATTGAACACTTAATTAATTAAAGTTTAATCAGTTGGGTGTAAAATTTGAGGCTGAAAAACTCAAAATCACAGAGAACAGTTCAGGCGAAAACTTGGTTATCCGTGCGAAAAGTTACCATTCGCGCGAGAAGTTGAGGATTTCGCAAAAGTTGGCTCCAAGTTTATTACAATAGAATCTACACGCGCGACAACTTTTAGTTTTCGCGAAATTCAATTTTAAAGTTTCCACGCGAGAAGTTTGCTTTGTTCGCGCGAGAACTTTGAAGATATCGCTCGATAAGTTGATCATTTGTGCGAGAACTTTGAGTTTGAAGAATTTGTGAAGAATTTGATTTTCAAATAAGAACAATGGCTAATCTGAAGCAGATCACTGCCACTTTGAATCTCGACAATGAGATTTGTACGAGTACAAAGCCACCTCATCTGCTCAGTGAAGAAGATTACCTAGATTGGGCATTTAGGTTTGAAAACCATTTCATGTATACTGAACACCGGATGATGCGAACTATCAAGCAAGGTTCATATATTCCGG
This sequence comes from Flaveria sonorensis, assembly GCA_025506505.1. Lineage (NCBI taxonomy): Eukaryota > Viridiplantae > Streptophyta > Magnoliopsida > Asterales > Asteraceae > Flaveria > Flaveria sonorensis. The sequence goes on from CM046433.1 coordinate 26,953,197, forward strand.
TGTATAAAAATGATAAGGGTGATTTGGTCCTAAAACCTGAACATTTATGGGACGAGGAAGACATGAAGATGAAGGAACTTGATGACAAAGCCTATGCTGCCATCACCATGGCACTCACAACTGAGATTGCACAGAATTTTAAAGAATTTACCAAGGCTAAGGATTTATGGGATGCAATAGAAGAACAAAACATGGGCAACAAAGACATGAGAGAGAGCAGAAAAGATATGTTGAACCAAGAGTTCAATATGTTCAATCATATACTAGGTGAGACCTTGGAGGCTCAGATGTCTGGGTTCTTGAAACTAGTCACTAAAATGAAGAGTGCGGGAATTACTTTGGAAAATATAGCAGTTAACAAAAAGCTGTTAAATTCTCTACCATATAGCTGGAACAACAACTACACCACTATTAAGAGAACCAAGGATCTATTCACCTTGACACTCAGTGATCTTATCTCAACTATTAAATCCTATGATATGGATGATAAGCAGAGGGTTGCAAACTACATTAACTCAATGGGAGCTGAAGCATCGGCATTGTATGCCAAGATGGCCAGTAATCCGAACTATTATGTCAGCTATTCTCAATTGTGTCAACAACAACAGTCAGGATCTTCTGCTCATCCTACTATCAAAGACCAAAACTTTCCCCAATTCTTATCCCAATATCAAGCTACTCATCAAAATCCTTATGTCCAAGCTCAAATTCAATCCCAACCTCTAACCTACCCATAGATTCAAGCTTCTCAACCTACACAACAAGCTTTTGTTGTTAACTCACAACCAACCAAACAAACCATCCAAATAGCTAAAGAACACCTAGCCTTATTCACTACTTTCATGAACAGTTATGAAGCATTTTCAGCTGGAAGACTTAGAGTACATAACATATTGGTGGATGACTTGCAACAAATCAACCCTGATGATGTCAAAGAGAATGATATTAAATACCAGGTGGCTATGGTGGTGTACAGAGCGAAGAATTTTTCTAGGAGAGTTGGAAGGAAGGTGTTTGGAAGGAACAACTCCAGAAAATAGGGTTTGATAAGTCCAGTTTGAGGTGCTACAACTGTGATAAACCTGGGCATTTTGCTAGGGAATGCACTGAACCCAGATCTAATCAAAGTGATCATGGAAAGAAGTTAGTAACAGTGGAGGTTGAAACAAAGAAAGACCGAGCCAGCACATCCAATAACAAAGCCTTAGTGTCTCAAACCAATGAGGATTATGATTAGTCAGACCAAATGGAAATTCTTGACATCAAGTTGTCTACAGCTCTGTTGGCTGAAATTGAACAAGTTGAACAACCCCTTAAAGGTAACTTGTTTACTGAGTTTGTGTCTAAAGCAATGCTGGAAGGTGTGTTTACTGAGGAAGAGAAGGTTGAAGAAGAAAGAGTTGAGAAGATTGTAAAGGAGCAAGTGGAAGAGGTGAAAACTAAAGCAGTGGTTGAAAGTGATGAAAATGCTGTTGAGTCTACTCCAGCAAAAGATGAAGAGGTCAAAGAGAAGACTGTTGAGATCATTCCAGTCCAAGATGAAGAATCAGTTAAATCTGTTAAGCCTACTCTAGCGTCTGCATGTGGAAAAGGGCAAAGTGTTGTTGAGATTACTCCAGCAATAAAAGCAGATGAACCAAAAGTTTTAAAGGCCTTCATGGTGAATGTGGTCCATGAAGAGATAAAGAAGAATGAAGAAACCAATGAGGTATATATTTCTCTTTGTTCAGATTTGTGCAAAGAAAAGATACAAAGCTACAGAGTTCACAACGAACGTTTGATATTAGAAGTTGAAAAACTTCAATATCAAGCTCGTAAATATAAAACAGATGAGAAAATTTTTAAAGATAAAATTGATGGTTTGAACAAATCTATTTACCAATCAAAACTGAGTCTTCATGATAAAGATTGTAACATAAAAGATTTGACAAAACGCAATGATGAATTATCTTTAGAAATTAACAAACTTACTAGTGAACTCTTATCTGCAAAATTAGTTGTTGAAAAATTCAAACTTTCATCAAACATGGTTGAAGGTATAATCAAATCACCGATGACACAAAAGATTAATGGTGGTAAAAGTGAAGTGGGTTATGCTAACATTGCACCACCTATTAATCATGATTATACATCTTTGCCTTCATCAATTACAACTCATGATAAAGAGACCTATGGTTTAGTTTTTCAACCAACAACTGACTTTACACCTCCAGTCAATGTTTCATTGACTGTTGACCCGAACACAAAAACTAAACTTAATATTAATAATGACAATTTTCTTGCAGAGAGTGCGAAGATAGACGGTTTGGTTGAAGAATGGGAGAGCGATTATGAATTAGATTTTATAGAAATTAAGATTTGTAATGAAAACTATCTTGTAAATCATCATCAAAAATAAATGAAAGTTTGGAAGTTTTAGTTGACTCAAATGTTTGTCCAAAAATGTCAAATAAAGATAAGAAACGAGCATCAAAACTAAACTTTAAAAACAAAGAAAGTAAACATGTTACAACATCTATATCTGACTTAAAAACTAATTTCAAGAACAGATTTGTTTCTATAGGCAACATTAATTATGAGGATCATATTTTTAAAGAAACAAATGCTAGTTTCTTTAAAAATAAATCTTCTATTATTGCTAACAATGTGAAATAAGATGTGTGTAGAACAGGTTCAAAAGACACTGGTCCTAATCCAGTTCAGAAGATTCATAAAGCTAAAGCCACAAATCATGCTACATCAGCATGTGAAATAAGTCCAAAAGCTAGGACCTTTAACTCAATTCCTCTGAAATCAACTCAAGCTAATCAACATGAAAGGAAAGGAAGAGAGATTGTTAAAGAATTAAAAGGCAAAGGACATACTAAGGCCAGATTCTATGATAACTATGGAAGTTGTCCAAACATTTCAAGCAAAACATGCGAGTGTCAAATGCATATAGTAAAAGATGTTGTAATGTGTGTGGAAAGCCAAATCACATGGCTAGAAATTATCGTCATCAACATCAATTGACAAGCAAAGAAAAGTTTCATAATTCAATTGCAAACAATAGAAAACCTTTCTTTGTTAATGCAAATTTTAAAAGAAAATTATATCAATCAAATGTTTTTGCTAAAAATAAAACTAATTTAAACAAGGAAAAGACACAAGTAAAATCAGTACAAGTTGATGAAAACAATTTCACCACACCACCAATCAAACAAGTGCAAAGATGGAAAATTTTGTTATTGAAAAATGCATTTTCGATGACAAAAGAGATATGATATTGAAAAATGTATCATATTTAGATGAAAACAAAGAGCTCAAGTCAACAATGGCCTGGGTTCCTAAAAATGATTAAATTTGTCCTATTGTGTAGGAACAACCAAGGCAAGCTATCAACAGTGTTTGGCATGTAGATAGTGGTTGTTCGAGACACACGACTGGTAATATATCTCTGTTGAACAACAAACAACCATACAAAGGAGGATATGTTATCTTTGCCGGGGACAGAAGAGGTAAGAGTACAAAGAAAGGTACAGTGACTAATGGTGTTTTAAGCTTTGAAGATGTCAATTTTGTAACTAAAACATAATTTGCTTAGTGTCTCTCAAATTTGTGACAAAAACTATTCAACACATTTCACCGATAAAGAATGTCTTATATTAAAACCTGGCTTTGTAATACCTGAAGAATGGATTTTATTGAGAACTCCGAGAGACAATGACATGTATTTACTAGACATGAATAGTACACATTCATTTGTAACTGCGTCGTGTTTGTTATCTAAAGCCTCGGAAAGCGACACATTGTTATGGCATCGTCGTCTTGGTCATGTGAATGTTAAAACAATGAACAAACTGGTTAGAGGAAATCATGTTGTTGGCTTACCACTTAAAGAATCTCAACTAATAGAGCATTGTCTGTCATGCTCTAAAGGCAAACAACATAATCTTCCTCATAAACCAGTTGCTCATACACAAATTGACTATATTCTTCAATTACTACACATGGATTTATTCGGTCCTGTAAGTGTTTTAAGTTTAGGACGTCGTGCATATTGCTTGGTTATTACTGATGATTTTTCTAGATTTACATGGGTTTTCTTTTTAGCAACCAAAGATGAGATGCCTCATTTGCTAATGAAGTTCATGACACTTGTGGAAAATCTGACGGACAAGACTACCGAATGCATACGAAGTGATAGGGAACCGAATTTTGTAATTGTATCTTGAATGATTTCTGAGATTCAAAGGGGATAGCACGACAATTCAGTTATGCAGGAACTCCACAACAAAATGGAGTTGCTGAAAGACGTAACAGAACATTAATTGAAGCAGCTAGAACTATGTTATCAGCAGCCATATTACCTTTATTCTTTTGGGCTGAAGCTATTAACACTGCTTGTTATGTTCAGAATCATGTTTTAATCAATAAACAATAAAATATGACTCCTTATGAGATCTTTTTCAAACATAAACCCAAAGTCAAATATTTCAAAACTTTTGGATGCTGTTGTACTCTATTAAACACATCTGATAATAAATCAAAATTTGATGAAAAAGCTGATGATTGTTATTTTATTGGTTATTCAGCCAACGAAGTAGCATATCGGGTTTATAATAAAAGAACTAAACAAATTGTTGAGTCATTTGATATAGATTGGCACGAATCTAACAAAACAGATGCAGGTTCCGCTCCTTCTTGGGTTTATGATTATGTTTTATTATTTGAAACATTTAATCAAAAATCTGTTGTTTCTACAGCTGATCCACCTTTGACATCCTCAGTTCAAGACATTTTTGCTGATGATGTTGGATCTACATCTTCTCAAGTTAAAGGAATATCTTCAGATATACCTTCATCTTCTAATGGTGTAGCTGTTCCACATTCTGTTCCTGAAACAGATTCATCTCATTTGGATACAGTTGTGGAACAAGAACCACAAGTTTCTAATTAGAGTTCATCTTCTACCTTAAATGATCCAATTGATACTATTCAAGTACCATTTGAAGATTTTTCTATTGGTAGTGATAATCAAGATGAAGAAATTGTTTATCAACCAGAAGGAGGGAACACTGTTGAAGAATCTGTTGGTCATATGTCTAACCTAGACGAAGTTATCTTTGAAGATGCTATTCCACAGCTAAGAGTTCATAAAAACCATCCAACGGAAGCAATAATCGGTCCATTATTCTAAGGCGTCAGAACACGAAGTCAATCAGGAGCAATAAACACATGTCTATATTCATGTTTTCTATCTTAAATAGTGCCAAAGAATGTTGAAATGGCATTAAAAGAAAACAGTTGGGTAGAGCCCATGCAAGATGAGCTGATGCAATTCAAGAAGCTAAATATTTGGCATCTATGTGAATTACCAAAGGGTAAGTTGCCAATCGGCACGAAATGGATTTTCAAAAACAAGACAAAAGGATGTGATAGTCCTCAACAAGGCCAAACTTGTTGTTCAAGGATTCTATCAAATTGAAGGACTTGATTATAAAGAAGTATACGCTCCAGTTGCAAGACTAGAAGCTATACGAAATTTTCTGGCATATGCTTCATACAAGAACTTCAAGGTTTATCAAATGGATGTGAAAACTACGTTTTTGTATGGCTAAATGAAGGAAGAAACCTATGACTGTCAACCACCAGGGTTTGAAGCTCCTGATCATCCTGACTATGTTTACAAGTTATACAAAGCACTTTATGGTTTACACCAAGCACGTCGAGCTTGGTATGCCACTCTCACCGAACATTTGCTTGTAAATGGTTATACAAAAGGTGCTATTGATCAAACTTTATTCATAAGGAAGACTGGTGATGATCTGATTCTAGTTCAAGTTTATGTTGATGATATTATCTTTGGGTCTACCAATGATGACTTGTGCAAGGAGTTTGAGGCGGTTATGAAGAAGAAATTTGAGATGAGTGCTCTTGGAGAAATGACTTTTTTCTTGGGTATTCAAGTTAAACAAGATGAGAAGGGAATATTGATACACCAAGAAAAGTATATTCACAGTATCCTGGATAAGTACAAATTCCAAAACTCCAAAACAGCTCCTACTCCTATGCCTTCTCATCATACTTTAACTCTATATCTCACAGGAGAAGATGTTGATCAACACATGTATCGATCAATGATTGAATCCCTAATGTATCTCACTACAAGCAGATCGGACATCATGTTTCTTGTTCATCAGTGTGCTCGTTATCAAAGTAATCCAAAGGAATCTCACATGAAAGCTGTCAAGAGAATTTTTAAGTATCTCAAGGGTCAACCCACACTTGGTCTTTGGTATCCTAAAAATTCTGATTTCAATTTATTTGCTTATACTGACAGTGATTATGCAGGATGTAACTTGGACAGGAAGTCTACTACTGGCGGTTGTTAATTTATTGACCATAGATTGATTTCTTGGCAGTGCAAGAAGCAGCAGACAGTATCCATTTCGACTGCAGAGGCTGAATATGTGCCGGCATCAAGCTATTGTTCACAAATCATTTGGATTCAACAAAAACTTCTCCATTATGGCTTTAATATTTACAATACTAAAATCTATTATGATAATACTACAGTTTTGAACATTGTGAAGAATCCAATTCAACATTCTAAGACTAAACACATCGACATCCGAATGCATTTCATCCGTGACTGTTTTGAAAGGAAACTTATCCATTTGGAGTCAATTTTACAGATGACAACATTGTTGATTTGTTCACTAAGGCGTTTGATCATTCCAGATTTGACTTTTTAGTTAAATCTTTGGGCATGATTAACTTCAGTTAACACTTATTCTTACACCCTATTCAAAAATATTTTTCTTTGTTATGTTAAAATTGTTATTTTTCTGTCTAGATAATCATAATTTTAGGGGGAAAAAATTTGAAAATACAAAAATATTTTGTTCTTAGGGGGAGTAAAAAGATAAAAGAAAATTACAAAAAGATTTTGGTTATAAAATTTGAGAAAATTAAGTTTTCAAGTGTACATAGGAAATGATATTACATTTTTTGATTTTGAATCATTGCATCCTAAGGCTTACAAAAAACTGACTTGGATTATATTTGATATGTTGATAGGCTGGATATTCAAGTATGAAAAGCACTATGTTCTGTGATCCACTAAAAGTAGCTTTTTATGACTGAAGTGGATAATTCATCAAGGTTTTGTGGTAACTCTGACTCTATGCTAAAACATATTGAGAGTTATAGTCTGGTCATACTCAAGCCAGTTACTTTCTGATTCAGCTTCTTTCAGATATTGTATATATGTATAAAATTAAAAGACAGGAAAAAAAATAAATATACAAATGAAAATGAAATACGAAAGAGAAAAACAAACAAAATGAGCAAAAAGAAGCCTAAAAGGCCATATAGGAATAAAAGATGCAAATAAGCACATTAATAAAGGATATGTCAAAGACATACATACTATATGATAATATTTTTCTTTTTGAGAATATGTTCTAACACACGAGGCAAAATCAAAAGATGGGGCATGTATGTCCGACTTGCCATGTAAGTCCTAAACGTCTTGCGAGGGCAAAAACATAAGTCCGACTAGCTGTTAAATAAGTCCTAAAACTTGTTAATATTTTGTGTTCAGAAATGTTTTTCGGGCTAGTTATGCTCATAATAGATATTATATTAGAAAATTAGTTCTGAAAAGGCTAATCAAAAGTGAAAGGTTTAAGTCAAATTGGGGTGACTTGAAATCTCAAAAGTGTGTTGAAGTTGGATAAGGTTCTACAGGATTTTTGATTGTGGGACACACTGAAGACATATAATTAAATCAAAACATGATAAAATCACAGCTTATATGTCTAAGTAAACTTGAAGTCCATGTTTAAATTGCAGTCAATATATTGACAATCAACCTAACCAGTTCTATTTATAATAAAGCTAGATGATGGTAATGATCGTTTTCTAAGAAATATCTATACTTGAGAATTTATTAAAAATATTTAAGTTAATTAGAATAGTTTTTGTGTCAAATTGAATGTTGTTAAAAGTATATTTTGTTTACTTGTTTTAGTTTTCATTTTACAAAACTTTTAAAATTAAGGGTGTTAAAATGATTGTAAACACTTAGTTAAACATAATATTTTTCATAACAAATCATAAGGCTCAATAAAATTATAATAATTCAAAATTTTCAAAAATTAAAAAGTTAAAATTTTCAAAGTAAATTAAACTTTTTGCGCGAAAGGTTCTCTTCATGCGAAAAGTTCAAAACAAATGCTGATGAATAAACTGATGCGAAAGGTTCAACTTTATGCGATAAGTTTGAAGTTTTGTGAAAAGTTCATCCTGCGAGAAGTCAGGGTGCTACATAAAGTACAGTGTACAAAAAATCAAGTATTCACATATTATATTCTGAAATTTTCACACTCAAAATTCTAAGTGTAGAAACTCTGTCAAAATAGATAACATTGTTTGTTGTGGTCGCCTGTTGATTTCTAACCATACATTAAGGTATATTGATGTTTATAACGTTGACTTGAATGTATTTGAACTAGACCGAAACTTTAGGACTTAAAATAAGTTAAAATTGGACAAATTAATCATCATAAACCTTAATAATAAATTAGTCGACACTATGAAGCATGTTTTAATGAATGATACACTTAGAAATTTACGGGATGAAAACTTGAAGTGGAACATACTTCTCGCATGCGAAAAGGTCCTGTGCATATGAACAGAAGCGAGAACTTTCAAAACTATTCACATGAGGTTAAACTTGTCGAGCGAGAAGTTGACTTTTGGTCAAGTTTAAATTCATTTGATAACTTGGACTTGTTGCATGAGTTGAGACTTGTCGCATGAATCTGAAATGTGTAGTTTTCGTGAACTTGGAGTTTTCCCGCGAGAAGTTCAAAATCTCAAAAAAAAATTTAGTGTTGATTTTTCCTTTTCTGAAATTTTTTTGAATTTTTCTTTGTGTACTAATATTCATGCTTAATGTTTCAGATGGCTCGTCCATTGGTTTTCAACAAAAACCATAATGCCATGGCTTATCTCGGTGATGTTTCTGAAGACAAAGCATTATTCCAATCACTTATCGAGGGGCTAAAGACATCTCGTATTCACTATGCCATATCTACTAGTCCCACCATTTATACTGATGTTATTGAATAGTTTTGGCAAACGACTGCCAATGAGATAGACAAGGTCGGGGAACTTTGTATTACCGTTATGGTTAAGGGAAAAAGGGTAGTGATTACAGCTGAAGTAATCAACAGTGTGCTATTGCTTGAGGATGTACCCAATGCACCTATACAGATTGATGATGATGCTATCAAGGATTGTTTGACACGAATGGGTTACAGTCATAGATACCTACTCTGGAGAAGAAGTATCTTCCACCCTTTTGGAAGTACTTGTTTCACGTTGTCATCCATTGCCTTAGCAATCTTAAAGTGGGCATGGATAGTTTGAGTGCGGTGTTCGGATCCCTGCTAATATCACTCGTTGATGATTTACCATATAGCATATCCAAGGCTATATTTTCTGAGATGCAGAAGAACGTCATTGCTGCAGTGGGGAAGAAGTTTATTATGTACCCCCGTTTTATACAGATGATAGTGAATGTTGCTCACCCCGAGCTAGCTATGTCTGATTCACCGACATATGTGTTCATGACAATGATGAAGGATATATTCACATATCTGAAGGGTGCACGTGGGAATGCGTGGGATGGTTCACATTTTTCTAAGTTGGGTTGATTTTTTGATGATTTTCAAGAAGAAGATAGACCGCAAGAGACTGATACTCCTCATGACCAAAGAGATGTCACATCTGGTGCATCTACATCTACTGCTAAGGATGTTGAAGCTGATACAGCCGGTCCATCAGCGAGTACTGCACCAGAAGCACCTAAGAGTTCTCAAGGTGCTCCCAGATCTGAAGTTGATGCTGAGATAGATTCATGGTTCTCCAATAGTGGGAGTGAGACCCACAACGATTAGATTAGGAACGTACCATACGTGTTACAGGAATGTCCCAGAGTGCGTGAAACACCAGCAAAGGCACTACTGAGGAGCATGATTCAGATTTTATTCCTGAAGAGACTCTTGTGACTAGGGGAAGGAGAAAGAGGATGGCGAGGAGAGTAGGTGAAAGTCCTTGTGGTAGGGGTAGAGGACGTGGTGTGTTAAGGAAACATCGGACCCTAATGACCACTGAGTCGATTATAGAGGAGACTACTATTACAGAGACTCCTGTCATAGTATGTGAGGCAACACCAATTGAAACACCATCTGAGTTGCCCACTTCTACTATTGACATTTTGAGGACCCCTCCTAGAGAACAGATGGCAGATGAGACGATTAGCATGGAAGACTTTATAAGTACACCTCCTGAGTTTAGACAAGGTACTAGTACATCAACTAGTTCACCTACACGTATTACATTGGAAGAACATGTACGTAATCTTAAAGGAGAGATGTAGGAGAAGACAAAAGTTATAGATGATCTGCAGAGGTAGCTGTTGGATAGAGATGAGCGGATCAAGAATCTTGAAAGTCAGCAAACATTCATCTTCAGTTATGTTCAGATCCTTGAGCATAACTTGCAGGATTTCACTTTAGTATGTCATTTTAGTATACTTATCAAAGGACTACTAAAGTGGGAGAGAGTAGCGGACTGCAAACTGCTGGTCCAGAACATGTTGATGATCCCCTAGTGTCTACAGAGCTTTCTGTTGATCCTGCTGTTCAAGAAAGGACAACAGAGACTGCTGAAGTTGGTCTAGAGTCACCGTCTACTGATGTTCATATGACTACTGTGGACCAACCTGTAGTTTATACTGGAGAGGCGTTTGTTGAGCCTAAACACATGATGCCTATCCCAAACCCAGTTGATGATGAAGATAAAGGATTAGATTTGATTGGCTATGATTTGTCTGAGGATGGTGATGATGATAAGGATGATGATGATGATAATGGTGATGATGGTAATGATGGAAATAATGATGATGATGATAGGGGAAATGATGATGATGATCAGGGTGGTGACATTAGTTCTACAGCTACAGGTGATGCTGGAACATCGGGTAATGACAATGTCTTCAGACCAAGTCCCAATGATTCAGTTGATTACACACCACTAGACCCTGAGACAGAAGCTGCTTATGAGAAACAGTTTTATACATTCCAGCAAAGTCTAAATGCTGAGGAGACGGGAGAAGAGTTGGGTGCGTTTGATGATTTGGAAGAGGGTTTTGAATATACTGATATATTCAGAAACAGTCTCAAAGACTTGTTTTCCAATACTTTGATTGAAGAAGGTGAGATTGTTGGGCAAGTAATACCCAAATGACTGACGAGACAACAGATGTTACAGGTCAAGAAGCTATTCGTCAGGTCGGTAACCTAACAGTTAGGGCTCCTCCTCCCCTAACTTATATTCATACGCTGAGGCATTCCAAACCTTTCACAAGGTACGGAAACTCAGAACCTATCATTAGTTGGATTACAATCAAGAGAAGAAGATGTATATTGTGAAGAGAAAGGGCGGAAAGACGAGCACGACTTTCATACGCTTAGAGCATCAGATTTATATGCTATAGGTCGTGTTCCTTTCTTTAACCCTAGTAATTATAGTAAGGTGAAGTGGATATGTAATATGATTTATAGACAAAGCTGAACCAACTTCAAGGACTTTAAGACAGCCAAATCCAAAGTTATTAAAGATGAGACCAGGATGGACCCGAACACGAACAAGCCAATGAAGATAAGGGTTTATAAACATCCAAGATATGCTAAGAAGATTCCTATTCATGCTCCTATGCCAATTAACAACTTGTCTAAGCTAAAGGGGTGGAGTTGTGAAAAGAATAATGGTCACGCAGTGATTAAGTGTGAAGATAAAGAGTTCTGTATCATCGACCCTATAGATTTGCTGTAGTTTGGTAAAGAAGATTTGATGAAGCTGCAGGCATGTCCAATTGTAGCTGATGAATCTGTACACTTCATAGCGGCACGTTGGATGATTACGAAGGCCCTGTACAACAAGATGTATGCATATGGGGGCAGTTATCAGGTTGCAGATGTGGACTTCTAACAACATTGATTTACTAAGCCTAGGGAGAGATTGTAGGGGTTGAACCTAAGAGGCTCGGGAAATTAAATCAAGATGAAGATCAAGATCAAGTCACGCAAGAACCTAGAGTTATCGCGTGAAAACTGCTTCTCGCGCGACAACTACTAGTCGCGCGAGAACTTACTTTTGTTTATAAATAGAAGTTTTTGCATTTTAATAGTTAGCACTTTGATAGAAATATTCTCATTTTCCTTATTTTTACTACAACATTGTAATCGAATCAGAGATCAATAGATTTGAAAGTTTGTTTACTTGTTTGTTCTTCATTTCTATATTCAATCTTTGTTACCGTGATGATTACATTCCGCATTCTCATCACGAGATTGATCTAATTGTATTGTGCTGATCCTTACAGACAGCTTCGATCGCGAAATCACTATTGTTGTTACTAATGAAATTAGACTAGCTATCTTTCAATGCACTTGTTTATGTTTTACTAACGCAACTGCTTATGATTGATTACAAACTCTTGAACTCACCAACCATCATGTTGACACTTTAGTATGATTTTCTCAGGTCGTTACTAGCAGCTTGCCGTAGGAGCATGCACGAGTCACATATACATTGAACAAACATTCGTCTATTTTTGTCTTATTGAATCCTTTTACAATTTGGTTTGGGCGCGTGTTTTGTGCAGGTTACATTTGGTACTATATGTTTAAAATTTTTACAAAACGCTTCGCCAAATGTTTTAAAGTTACAAACTCAATTTGATTTTAAATTATTGCATATAGTATCATTCTGAGTAACTAATGACTGAGATCCTGGTTTGTTCACTCGCCTCGCGGTAAAGCCCTGCACTTGGATTTTGAGGGTGTGACACGTATTTGTTTTCATCTTTTCCCATATTAGTATTACGGTAAAATCGACGCATTCATAAAAACGTATGGAATCAATTTGGAGACCGGAGTATAGATGAGTCATCAATGATAGTTGATACAATGATTGCCGGTATGGTCATAGTGGCTCGGGTTGTTACTGAACCGAACCAAACGAAACCTTGTTCATGTTTATTTGTTAAGAAGTGGAGGTGTTCACGAACGGTCCTTGAACACTAACCAAGCAAAATGTTTTGTTTGTCTTCATTTATTAAAAATCAAACTTGTTTAAAAATGTTTTAGGAACACTAACTGAATATTTGAGTGACACAAACAAACATATATTATGTAAAGTTAAGCATTTAGTGAATGGACATACTACAAATATGAATAAACATGTTATAGAGTGTTTATGAACATAAACAATTATAAAGTATAAATATTAGGGTGATTGAAAATTAAAACTTAGATAATATATAAAGATAATGTACATTAATTAAAATTAAAAGTTATGTAATATTTAATGAGAGAAGAAAAATAAATGAACGGACAAGATGAATGTAAACAAACATAAACAAACAATCTACTGAACACAAAATAAACGAACGTGATCTCTGCTTATGTTCGTTCGTATAAGAAAACGAATGAAATTTCTTATTCGTGTTCGTTTATTTATTAAACAAACAAACATAAACAAACTTTTCATCAAACGATTCATGAACTGCTTATTAAACGTTCAATTCGCTTACAACGCTAATTTGTGGCTATGAAAATCCTCTAACGGCCGGCTTCTTTGATCTTCTGGCAGGTGCGTAAACAATGTCGAGTACTATGGCCAAGCGGCAAGTACCATTAAGGCCACCATCTTATATAAACAAAACAAATAAATAAAAATTGAGGTATTAGTTATGAGTATTATATAAATGATTTTTGTGGTTCGGTTATAACAACTAGTTACTCATTTCCTTTCAATTTGAGCTCATGAGAAATGAAGAACTAAGAAGAAAAAGAGGTGATATGCAAGGTGAACTTGTACTAAGGATAATATTAATTTTAGCTTTAATTTTATAACTAAAAACAATTTGAATAGTTTACGCCTTATGGTAGTATTGCCACCGATTAGGATAATTGAGAAATGATTTTGATAAAATTGATGTAATTTTTCTTATAAGTCATTACGTAGGGTATTTAAGGTACATGTGCGTAGTGTCTTTACCACCTTAATGGTTTAAAGTATTCACATCTTATTTTTTACATGTATCGTTATCCTTACGATTACACTAAAAATCATTAATTGTTTTTTATTATTTGTAATTAAATATTTTTTTATTCCTTTAGGATTATCATTTCTTTTCTCTAATCACAGCCATGTTAACAAAATATTAAAAAGTTATAGGAGGTGAATAATGCATAACCAAATATACATCTCTCACATTCGCTCACCACCATTATATATAATATAAGGGATTTAAAAGGAATGAGATGTTAATTCTTTTATTTCATAATTTGATATTTGAAATAGGATGTAAAACAGTTGATTATTTAATTTCATATTTAGAAATTGTAGTTTGGTACTTACATGTGTTATGTAATATTCATGAATTAATGTTACCCGTTTAGAAAACATAATGCAAATAAACCATTAAAAAAGGAAAACAGTGAAAGAAAATATGCACCGATTACTCTATTACATATTATATTCAGATCATCCCAAAATCGACCCCTAGTGAAGCTTTTGTGAACCTATCCAGAAATATCCTCTAGAAGGCAATTCCAAATTTTACAGGCAATACGCCAAATAATCTTTACATATCCAATGCACCTCACACCACTTGACACAATATTCCACAAAAACCGTAGCATCCTACAATATAAAGCTCATATGAAATCATATTTTACACTGCGTCTGAGAGTATGGGGTCCATGGCTGCTACATTATAAAGCTCAGGAAGTCCTCAATGACTTACTTTCTCTTATTAAACAAAAGTGAAAAAGAAAAACACATTTATTTAATCCTTAGATTCCATGATAGCCTTTGGTTATCTCTGTTAAACCACGTGATAGATATTACTAGCGGATTAGTGATGACAATGTCATCGAAGGCATAAAGACAAATCTTTTGCCTCAGGAATGCCTTTAAGATTTGGTATCAACTATGTATAATACATAATTGGTATAAGACTTTTTCTATTGTTGTGTGTCTTGTGTTGATGAGATTGCAAGAGTTTGTTGTGAACCTATGATCATTTTCAACTAACATATTTGTCATATAATCATTGGTAATTAACATATATACACATACATATATAGGCATAGGTTTAAACACGAAGTAAACTTTTTCTAAATACCCTAAGAATAATTTTACTCATCCCAAAATCGGCTCAAACGAACTAAAATTGAATTCATTCAATTGATGTTGGAATCGACTTATCGAATAGTTGAATATATTATCTTCAATAACCAAACGACAAATTTAATCGGATAACACACATTTAAAACAAACAGTATAAAGTTTAATCAAACAACACAAAGTTTAAAACACACAGAAAACAATATCTTCTTAACCTTTTAGGTGAAAAAATAGTTTTAGTTTAATATTCACGTATATATATAGGCTTAGCATTGGGTATTTAGATTTAGGATTTAGCTTTGGCTTTAGAGTTTAGATTTTACGAGTTTGGCAAAATATAAAACTGTAAGGACCTTGCTTTTAGGGATTATAATATCCATTAAAAAGCAAAAACCCAAATCATATTAGAACTACAAGGATGCGAGAATTCCAAAATGATGGATACAAATCCTATCACGCGAGAACCTAAAGTTGCCGCGAGACAACATGAGGTTGCCGCGCGACAATATTTATTAGTATAAATAGATGTTTTTCTTTATATTTCATTATTTATGTTTCATTTGTAAAAGTGTCTCGAGATTGAGAGAGTAGAGGGTTGTGTGATAGGCTGCCCGAGGAGAGGTCACCTCGGGTGGATCGAGCTCAACGATGTAAATTCTTTGGTATTGTAACCGTTTAAATAATAATATTCAATTGAGTTTGTTTGAAGTTCGTTGATATCACATACACACACACATCCGTCTTAATTTGATTATCATGCGCAACAATATGTGAAATCATTGTGATGAGGTTTTTATAAAAACGTTTTTTGCTTATTGTTATATAAGCTTTATATGGTCTACATTTTGACGTTTATCTATATTTTTACTTAAATTTTGTTCAGAAATAAATCGTGTGAAATATAAATTTTTTTATTTGACGGTATAAATCCAAGTTACTCTACATGTCAACGTAATTTTAGTTCGAAAACAAGTCAGTACGATTGTGATCCATACTAATAACATCACATACGACGTAGCTCCACATGCTTTTTTTTATTTACATTCTGAGTTAGTCTACGCTTCGATATAATTTGTTTGGAAAAGAGTAGGGTCAAGTATAACATGTTTTTGTTCAATTGTATAAATTCAATTAACTTTGCGTTTCAACGTAAATTTATCACACCCCTATGATAACAATGCACGACACGGCTTTTATAAAAACTATTTACAATAATAGTTATTATACATAAATGATTTATATATTTTTAAGATAGTAAATCCAAATTTTAGAATTATCTCACAAATGATACATCATAACCCAAAGAATCCAAAGAGGTAGCTAATAATCAAACAAAATCTCGTAAAACCTACTCATAAGAGTGTAGAAGAGTTATGATATACACCTAAAGAAGATGAACGATAACAAAAGTTTTACTCTAACCCATGAGGTAGAGAGCCTGAACATACCAAATACATGTGTAGTCACAGTTTGAGTAACTTTCTACATAATATAATTCACATATTTACAATAATAGTATACATAAATGATTTATATATTTTTAAGATAGTAAATCCAAATTTTAGAATTATCTCACAATGTATGATACATCATTAACCCAAAGAATCCAAAGAGGTAAGCTAATAATCAAACAAAATCTCGTAAAACCTACTCATAGAGTGTAGAAGAAGATTATGATATACAACTAAGAAGATGGAACGATAACAAAAGTTTTACTCTAACCCATGAGGTAGAGAGCTGAACATACCAAATACATGTGTAGTCACAGTTTGAGTAACTTTCTACATAATATAATTCACATATATAACCTCAAACTAGTGCAACACGAAAGTCCAAAAAGACACTATACTCTACAAATCGGTACAATGTTTCTTTAATTTCCAAAGTAAATACAAATAAAAAGAGTGCGTTTTCATTTCTCACTCATATATAGACAAAGTTCAAGTTGGCATCCCACTTGTATTTAAATTACTTGCAACTATGTACACTAATTAAACCAACCACGTAGTCACCTACTTGATATATTTATCCATTTACTCTATAAACTTCAATGTTTTTGAGTCCAGGAACAATTAGCAAAAAGAAAAGGGACCTAAGTGAAATAAACTCAACTATAAAAGATGCTCTTCGGAGGATACTTTCATTCACAAAAAATGGACATCTTCAATAAGAAATTAATGCTCTTTATCTTTACAATTACTCTTTTTATCATGCTTCTATGCAGATGATCACATTTCCATATACATATCCTTTTCTTGCATTTAGTATATTTTCTTAAATACATTACAGCATGAGAGTAATAATAATATGACTGGGACCTAAGTGAAATAAACTCACTATAAAGATGATTTCGGAGATACTTTCATTCACAAAAAATGGACATCTTCAATAAGAAATTAATGCTCTTATCTTTACAATTACTCTTTTTATCTATGCTTCCTATGCAGATGATCACATTCCTGAACCCAGGTACATATCCTTTTTTGCATTTAGTATATTTTCTTAAATAATTACAGCATGAGAGTAATATAATATGACTGTATAAGATGTGCAGGTTGGTGGAGTCTGAGTTGATTGGTTTAAATTTTAAAAAATTTGTTACCCCTTTTCTGGAAAAAATAGCCAAAGCGTTTAATCCAAAGCATGCAGAAAGGTTAAGTTTGGGGTGGAGAAAGTTAAATCAATTACGAAGTAACTGCCGCGTGTTCCAAGCGTTTCAAATGCAATGAAGCTAACCCTCTATGTGGAGGCTATTGTGTTTACAAACTTGTAGCAGGCATGATAAGTTTTTACCTAAATGGTTGCGAGAAGCGTTGTGGCAAACAAAAGAAAAATGCACTTTATCCCTCTAACAACTATAAATGTACTAAAATTTAGGGATCAATCTGGCTATTGTTTTATTTTGGGTTACATTCATAAGTTGTCTTAAACAACTTTCACATAGTAATTCTCAAAATAAAATGAAGGATTGAATTCCATTATATATTGTATTGTCTTGTACTCTCTTGTTTCCTACTGTAGCGTATGCCGTGTATCCAGGAAGTATGTTATCACGGTATTGTACTTCTTAATAATGTATGATGGAATAAAGATTATTATGGTTTCTATATGATGCTTATTCCATGTCCTTTTAAATTTATATACTGTTTTATGGGCCTGTACAAATCTTGATTATGACGCATAACTCACCAATACATTTTTTAACATGACTAAGGTAAAGATGAATTTCAAAAATAAGAGTACAAGTTTAGTTAGCTAGTGTCTCTAATTCATGAAATAAAAATATGTTAACCAAAACATTATTTAGATATGCGATATTAACATATTAGGAATTCTCTAGAATTTGAACTACGAAAAGTACATATTAATTGCTAACCCATCACAATTGAGCATGTGATATTCCTTTGAAAATAAGATTGATGGTTTTTAATAATCGCTAGTATTTAAGTAGCCACATATTTAGTATCATGTCTCGACTAGTGGCCGTATAGTTTCAACAATTCTAATATTAATATCACACCATATAATTTAGAGTAGTAAATGACACGGGTGGACTCTTTAGGTACCGTCAAAATTTTGAATTGATTATTAAAAATTAAAATTTATGATCCTTGACTTTCTATTTTTTTTTGATAATACACTGGGTTTTAGTCAACACTTAATGATGTTAAATTTGTTGAAATAATCATTTTAACCACAATACCATCCATAAATTTACCTTTTACCGTGCACGTGCACGTGCACGTACACGTACATTACATTAAAGAAAAGTTTCTAGCTTTACGAAGTCTTATTTATTTTTAATTTTATTATTCTATTATTTATATGTTATTTATATTTAAAGGAAATATTTTATTTAAAAAAAACAACTTTTTTAAATGTTTTGGCTTTTTGACGTTTGATTTTTTTAAAGTTCCTTAAAACCTTTAACTTTAAGGTTTTTTGAAAACAAATTCACAATTTTCTTATAACCTGTAAGGATCAACAATAACAACGAATCGATCTCATGAGTAGAATTTTGAATGTAATCGCTCACGGTAAGAAGATTGATTAGAAGAACAGACATTGATTAATGAACTTGAACAGATATATAATACTATTCCTTGTATTGCTCTCTTTTGAAACTATTACAATAAAGTATGAAATTAGGAAATGATGATAAAAACTTGCAAATTACATCAAAACTAGCTATTTATACTAAACGAAGTGGTTCTCGCGCGGACACTTCTACTTCTCGCGCGAATTGATCTTATTCATCCATGATTTGATTTCCCGAGCCTCTAGGTTCAATCCAACAATCTCCCACTTGGCTCGGGAATCAATACTTTAGAAGTCTACGTATGCATCCATGTAACTGCCCCCATATGTATACATCTTGTTTCCAGGGCTTTCATATCAGCAACCAAACTGTACTACTAGAAGATGAACAGATTTATCAGCTGCAATTAGACAAGCCTGCAACCTCATCAAATCGTCCCTTTCAAATTTGAGCAGATCCACAAGGGTCGATGATACGGTAGTCTCTGTCAACACACAGTATCAATAGCGATCACAATGAACGAGGATTATCAAAGAATTAGATCAACATTAGAAAAAAAATTTTGAGAATAAAATCAGGTAGTGTAAGGATCAACACAATACAAAGATCGATCTCGTAATGAAATACAGAATGTTGACATTACGGAGAAGATTGAAGAACATAAACATAAGATGTAAAAAACTTCGTTGTATTGCTCTCTGATTTTGGACAAATTACTGTAAGTGTGAAAATAGGAAATGAGATAAAAGCTTACTAACATTACAAAACTTCTATATGTACTAAACTAGATGTTCTCGCATGAATCACTAGTTCTCGCGCGACTTGATGTTTTCGCGCGAGAATCAAGTTATCGTGCGGCAACTTGACTTGTCGCATGACTTGATCTTCTTCATCTTGATTTGATTTCCCGAGCCTCCTCCCTTACAATTCCCCCTAGGCTCGGTAAATCAATGCTTTAGAAGTCCACGTCATCTACCTTGTAACTGCCTCCATATGCATACATTTGTTGTCCAAGGCCTTCGTGATCATCCAACCAAACTGTGATGCTATAAAAGTATAGATTCATCACCTGTAATTGGACAAGCTTGCAACCTCATCAAGTCTTCTTTTCCAAATTTGAGCAAATCCACAAGGTCGATGACATGGTAATCTTTATCCACATAATGAATTAACGCGTGCCCCGTCTCCTTCTTACAACTCGATCACATTAGCTTGGACAAACTGTTAACTGGCATAGGAGCGTGTATAGGGATCTTCCTTGCATATCTTGGATGCTTAAACACTCGTATCTTCATCGGTTTGTTCGTATTAGGATCTAGTCATGTCTCATCTTCAATAACTTTGGATTTGGTAGTTTTAAAGTCTTTGAAGTTGGTCTTGCTTTGCTTCCAAATCATATTCCTGATCACTTTGCCTTGCTGTAGTTACTAGAGTTAATGAATGGAACACGACCCATTGCATATAAATCTGACGCTTTGAGTGTATGAAAATCGTGTTCATCTTTATAGTACTCGATAGCTCCACCCTTTCTCTTAATCACATACATCTTTTTCTCCGCGTCATAAGCCCAGCTAAGTATTGGTTCTGAGTTTCCGTACCTTGTAAAAGGTTTGGAATGTCTCAACGTGTGAATGTAAGCTGGTGGAGGAGGAGCAGTAACTGTTAGGTTTCCGACCTGACGCACAACACTTTGACCAGTAACATTAGCAGTCTCGTCAGTCGTTTCTTGTATGCTCGTCTCTCCAACGATCTCCCCTTCTTCAGTCAATGTATCTGAAAACAAGTCCTTAAGACTATTTCTAGATATGTTAGTGTAATCTATTGTAACACCCGAAAAATTTCAGTAAAAGAAAAGAAAAAAAAAAAAAGAAGAAAGGTGAATTGCTCCAAGTCAAGGATTAAAGTGATGCAAGTGGGAACTTGTCTATATGGGTTCAAAAGCACGTAGTGGCCGCACCCAACCCTCATTTCTCACACCTGCTTTCTGCTGGAAACAGAGTGAGAAAGGTTATTCTTCAGAAGGTAAGGTTTTCTTGTATTTCAGTTCGGTTTTCAGTTGTGTTCAAGCTGCTGACCTATTTTATATGTTTCTTTGTGTCTGGTGCTTGTTCTTGCGTGTTAGGTGCTAGAACTCTAGCGCTCTCGGGTTTGGTGGAATTTTACTCGAAAGCTATTAGAGGTGAGTTCTAGATCCACGGTTTTAACTGTTTTTAACTTGTTTAGGGCTGGAATGCTTATTAGCTACAACTTACAACCAAAATATTAACTGATCTGTGTGCTTTGCACTTGTTGTGCGTGTGAGTGTGTGTTTCGAATGCTTGATCGATTTATGTGGTTGTATGCTTGTTCTAAGAGCTTAGCATGCTAGATCGGTGTTGCGAATGTATAAGAATGAGGATTGGGAACTGAATATATAGCATAGGTTGCAACTGCAGGTTGGTTTAGTTCATCCGCATTTAGACTTGAATATTTGTATAAGTGTTTATTCATGCGCATTTGTTGTGTTCATCCGCATTTGTCTTTAGTACAACCAAAGTGTTCATCCGCATTTGTTTTGTCCATGCGCATTTGCTACAGTGTCCATGCGTATTTGCTTTAGTCATCCGTATTTGGTTCATGCGCATTGAGACTTGGGATTTTTCTATAATTTTGGGAATAGAATTTAAGTGTAGAGAACTTCTGTATAAGGGATGATTATGCTTGTTTAAGGATTATAATGCTTGGTTCTTTCTTATGTGCTGCTTTACTATGTCAGTCATATTTTTATGTTATGTGATTAAAGAAATGGGCATCTTAAAAAGTATTATCCATAACAAGTGGACACGATGGAATAACAGCAGAACAGTGAAACTTAATAAATATTACCCCGGGCCATTATGAGAATGAAAAGCCTTGCAAGCAAATGAATGGAGGTTCACGACCAGGAGGTCGTTTGCTCAACTGATGTACGGCTGTATCGGCCGAGGATGTACATCAGGGGTCTAATCCTGGGGATTGACCAATGAATGAATGGGATCCTAGTTCACGAGCAGGCTGGATCAACTGTCGATGGGTTAGCTACCATGATAAATGTTTGCTGACAGGGGTTCGGCATCTGTTGCCAACCAATAATGTAGGCTCTTGCTCCGTGCAATCCTAGTTAATGAAAGAAAAGTTAATGAAAGAAAGAATGATAATGAATTTCCTAATGAATGATTATGTACTATGATGGATGATCACCAAAAGGGAGATTGCCAAATGTATATTTTCTGTGTTATTAAAACTAGAACTCACTCAGCAACGCTGACTTTTATATGCATTTCAGTTGGCAGGTAATGAAGTTGCTGGGGATGGCATGGGGTCGAAGCTACTTGGCAATTTAGGACTGACTTCCATATTTTGCTAAAATGATGTTTTTGTCTTGAAATACAACTAAACGTCCCTTTTTGTAACTTATAACAATGATGTATTTCTTGGCAAAAGTTATTATCAATGCATAAGAAGGTTCTTGTTTAATTATTCTACTGCTATCATTTCTTACTTTAAAGAACTTTATTGAATAAAGTGCTATGAATGACCAACTATGGGGCTTCCCAGGAACGAGGCCTTACATGTTAGTATCAGAGCCAAAGTTTAAGAGAATTGGGTAAATTATTTTTTTTAAAACCTAAACTTAAACTGAAAATGGGACCAAATAGAGGGATGGCAGCCAAGTAGCTACATGCCATTAGGTAAATTAATTTCATAAGTTAACCGGTACTACGTGCGTGCTATTTGATTTTTGTGTTTAGTAGATTTGATACTGATGTAGTCTGGATAGGGGATGATTGGGGGATGAAGAGTAAAATAAGTGGCTAATCGTAACTGGCTAATGTAAGTAGGGACTTACTATACCTGACATAATCCGAGCTATTACCTTGAATGACCTAGTAGTGTTGAATCTTATAGGAGGTAGATCTTGTGGCGGGTTGGAAATCTGGGAAGGCAACCAGAGGCGGTACTCGTGGTGGGCGTAATACTAGGCCACGTGTCACCCAAAGCAAGGCTAAGGCTCCTGAGATGACTCATGAGAACACAGACCTCTGTAGCCATCAAGAGGGTGCAGGATCAGCTGCCCTCAAGTCTATGGTAAAGGAAGCTATTGCTAACGAGGCCTACAACGTCATGCAAAATGTGTTGCCCTCAGTAGTGATTGAAGTGTTAAGGGCTGTAAAGAAGGGTGAAAGAATAGATGAAGCCGGGGAAGGAAAAAACAGTGGAAGAGCCATCTAGCCCAAAGGTGGTAATTCATGATGATGATAGTGCGGAGGAGAAGGAGAATGCCAAAGGGTGCACCTATGGGGCGGTTTAGGGGTGCAAACCCCGGCCACGTGTCAACCGAAGCAAGGCTAAGGCTCCTCAGATGACTCATGAGGACACAGACCTCCGTAGCCATCAAGAGGGTGCAGGATCAGCTGCCCTCAAGTCTACGGTAAAGGAAGCTATTGCTAACGAGGTCTACAACGTCATGCAAAATGTGTTGCCCTCAGTAGTGACCGAAGTGTTAAGGGCTGTAAAGGAGGGTGAAAAAACTGATGAAGCCGGGAAGAAGGAGAAAACAATGGAAGAGCCATCCAGTCCAAAGGTAGTAATTCATGATGATGATAGTGCGGAGGAGAAGGAGACCGCCAAGGGGTGCACCTATGGGGCGTTTTAGGGGTGCAAACCCTTGACCTTTGACGGTAACGGCAATGCTACTAGTTCATCATTGGGTTCGAGAGATGGAGGCAGTCCTAGACATCAGTGAGTGCCGGGAGGATCAAAAGGTGAAGTTTGCCTCCCATTCTTTCGTTGACTCGGCGTTATGCTGGTGGGACAACATTGTCCAGGCCTAGGGGAAAAGGTCTGTTGTAAGGATGAGGTGGTCGGATTTGAAGGAACTAGTACTGGAGGAGTATTGTCCATATCGGGAGTTGAACAAAATTAAGAAGGAGTTCTTGCATTTGGAGGCTGGAAACATGACTCATCAGGAGTATACCTCCAAGTTCAATTAACTTGCAAGACTTGTACCGGATCTAGTAACTCCAGAGTCCAAGAAGATTAAGAGGTACATGCAGGGTTTGCCCGTGGATATTAGGAGGAACATGATAGCTTCTAGACTAAACACTTTCAGGTATGCGGTAGATTTGGCCGAAAGGTTGTATGATGAGAGAGACCCGGTGCCAATTCAGAGGAAGGTTGAGAAGAGTTGGAACAAGAACGGATATGGGAAGAGATTCGGGGGTGATCACTAAGGATCGGGGAAAAGAAGATGAGGATTGATGACCGCCGCCTAGGATTGAGTAAGGGGAACAACAGGGGGGATGTAAGAAGTGGGGAGGTTCCCGTGGGTGAGTGTAAAGTGGGGATGAATCAATGTTTTAAGTGTGTAGGTGAGGGCACTATGCTAAAGAGTGCAGGGTTACCGCGATGATATCAGTGCGGGGAAGTAGGCAACTCGGGCTGAGATTGCAAGAAGGGTGGTGCAGGGAGCTCAGGGACCCAGACTATGGTGAGAAAGGGAGAAGTGAGAGCACCAAAGCCAAGGCAAGGGCATTCAACATGACCCGAGAAGAAGCCAGAGTGGACCCTGAAGTAGTTTCTGGTATGTTTTTGGTAAACCAAATGTATGCTTCTGTGCTCTTTCATTCGGGTGCTAGTAGGAGTTTTGTATCTGCCACATTTTGTCGTGTAATGCAAGGTAAGAATAAGAAGATAGACATGCCCTTCTATATGGAGACAATAATAGGAAAGTCTACCAAGGTGACTCATGTGATAGACGATTGGCTCGTAGAATTGGACGGTCATAAGTTTCCCGCCAGATTGTATGTGATTGCCCTAGGAGGTTTTGACGTGGTGTTAGGAATGGATTGGTTGGTGACCTACAAAGTGAATATCATGTGCTGAAAGAAGATGATTCGTCTAATTGCTCTCGATGGTAGTTCGGTTACGGTTCATGGAGACAAGGAATGTACCACTCTACGAATGATATCGATGATCACGGCAGAGAAGTTTATGAGGCGAGGGTGTGGTGCTTACCTGGCTTATGTGAAGAATGTGGATGCTACCGTGCCTCAACTGTCGATGTGCGGGTAGTATGTGATTTCCCCGATGTGTTTCCCGAAGACCTACCAAGTGTCTTACCTGATAGAGAGATCGAGTGCAGATTGACTTGATACCAGGAGCGCAACCCGTAGCCAAGGCACCTTACCGGTTGGCTCCATCCAAACTCAAAGAGCTGATGATGCAACTGCAAGATCTTCTGGATAAGGGCTTTATTAGGCCGAGTATCTCTCCAGGGTGCTCCGGTTCATTTGTGAAGAAGAAAGATGGTAGTATGAGGATGTGCATCGAACTACCGTGAATGAGCAAGTTGACCGTGAGAACCGGAATCGTTACGAGGATTGATGACTTGTTTGATCAAACTCAGGGTGCAAATTGTTTCTCGAGGATCGATCTTCGGTCGGGTTACCACTAGCTAAAGGTTAAAGAATAGGATATCCCAAAGACTGCGTTTCAGATGCGATATGGGCATTATGAATTTCTCGTGATGTCGTTTGGTCTAACCAATGCTCCTGCAGCATTCATGGACCTGATGAATAAAGTTTACCACCCGATGCTCGACAAATCAGTAATAGTGTTCGTAGATGATATCTTTATCTATTCAAAGAATGAGGGAGACCATGCTTGTCACCTCCGTGAGGTGCTGGAAACTCTAAGAATGGAGAATTTGTATGCGAAATTCTCTAAGTGTGCCTTTTGGTTACGCGAGGTGCAGTTTCTGGGCCATGTGATTAACCCAGAAGGAATCATGGTTGATCTTGCCAAAGTGGAGGGGTGAAGAAGTGGAATTCGCCTAAAATGTCGTCTGAAATCCAAAGCTTCCTCGGATTGGTGGGTTATTACAGGAGATTCATTCAGGATTTTTCCAAGATTGCCTTGCTGTTGACCAAGTTGACGAGGATGGATGTGAAGTTTGAATGGGACGATTGCCAAGAAAATGCACTCATGGAGTTAAAGAGAAGATTGACACAAGCTCTAGTGTTAATGTTACTAGAAGGGAATGAAGACTTGGTTGTATATTCTGATTCCTCTTATCAAGGGTTAGGGTGCATGCTAATGCAGCGAGGCAAAGTCATAGCATACGCATCTTGACAGTTAAAGATTCATGAAGTGAACTACCATACTCATGATGTGGAGCTAGCTGCTATCGTATTCGCGTTAAAATATGGAGACACTACTTATACGGTGCCAAATGTATGATTTTTACGGACCACAAAAGCTTAAAGTATTTCTTCGACCAGAGGATCTTAATATGAGACAGCGATGATGGTTGGAACTAATAAAAGACTACGACTGTGAGATTCATTATCACCCAGGAAAACTAACATGGTAGCTGATGCTCTAAGCAGGAAGGAAAACCGCGAACCGATTCAGGTGAGATCTTACCAGTTGATCATGACTCCTGATGTGATAAAGCAAGTAGGTGAAGCTCAGGAAGAGCCTCTAAAGCGCGAGCACACTAATGAAGAAAGGATGAAAGGGCAGATCACGAGCCTGGAAGAAAACGCCAATGGTGTCAAAACAAGGTTTGGGCGCATGTGGATTCCTAAACGTGGAGGTCTGTGAGAGAAAGTGTTGGATGAAGCTCAAGACTCGCTACTCCATTCACCGGGAACCAACAAGATGTACCAGTACCTAAAGAAGAATTATTGGTGGCCAGGAATGAAAGCCGACGTAGCGAGGTATGTAGAAAGATGCTTCACCTGTCTCCAGGTTAAGGTCGAACATCAGAAGCCATACGGGAAAATCCAACCTTGGAAAATTCTTGAATGGAAGTGGGAGCATATTACTATGGAT
Source organism: Flaveria sonorensis (assembly GCA_025506505.1). Classification (NCBI taxonomy): domain Eukaryota; kingdom Viridiplantae; phylum Streptophyta; class Magnoliopsida; order Asterales; family Asteraceae; genus Flaveria; species Flaveria sonorensis. The sequence goes on from CM046433.1 coordinate 26,980,345, forward strand.
TTCATAATGAAGCTACCTCGTACAGCTAAAGGTTGATGTCATATGGGTCAACAGTAGATAGACTGACGAAAGAGTGCTCACTTTATTACCCCATCCGAGAGACGTATAACTCGAAACGGCTGGCCGAATTGTTCATCAATGAGAGTTACCGTCATGGTGTGCGGTGTCAATTTCTCGGACAGAGATACGCGGTTTACATCCAAATTTCGGAAGAAGTTCAATGATGCGATGGGAACCAAACTGCACATCAGTACAACATACCACCCACAGACGGACGGCCAATCTGAAAGAACTATCCAGACCTTAGAGGACATGCTTGGGCATGTATCAGAGACTTTGGTGGAAGCTGGGATAGTCACCTACCGTTGGAGGAGTTCTCATACATAACAGCTACCATGCCAGTATTGGTATGCCCCCGTATGAGATGCTCTATGGCCGGAAATAAGAACCCCTGTTTGTTGGGGGAAATCGGACAGAAGGAGTTGGGGAGTAACGAGGTTATTGAAATGACTAATTAGAAGTTAGGCAGAATTAAAGCCTATAGGAAAGCCGCCAAAGATAGGCAAAAATCCTATGCCGACAAACGTCGAAGACCATTGAGTTTAACGTCGGTGATAGGAGTGATGTGAAGCTGTCCCTTGGAAAGGGATAATTCGATTCAGAAAGAGAGGAAGTTAAGCCCTCAATTTATTGGGCTTTCAGATAGTAACCGTGTGGAGAGGTGGCCTATAGGGGAGCTACCCGATGAGTTAAGTGGAATTCATCCACCTTCCATGTATCTCACCTAAGAAAGTGCTTAGCCGATGAAGATATGATTGTGCCACTGGAGGACATTGAGGTGGATGAACGACTCAATTATGTGGAGCAGCCAGTGGCCATCATCGACAGAAAAGAGAAGAGATTACGGAATAAGGTGGTTCCACTGGTACGAGTTAAGTGGAGGCACAGGAAGGATCGAGTCTAATGGGAGACTGAGGAAGAGATGAGACAACATTACCCAATATGTTTGAGGAGTGACAGGTTTCGGGGATGAAACCCATTTAAGGGGGTGGACTTGTAACACCCGGAAAATTTCAGCAAAAGAAAAGAAAAAAGAAAAAAAAAGAAAGAAAGGTGAATTGCTCCAAGTCAAGGGGTTAAAGTTGTGCAAGTGGCAAACTTATCTATTATGGGTTCAAAAGCACGTATGGCCGCCCACACCCTCATTTCTCACCCCTGCTTTCTGCTAGAAACAGAGGAAGAAGCTTCAACCGGATTTTTTTAGAGTGAGAAAGCTATTATACTTCAAGAAGGTGAGGTTTTCTTGTATTTCTGTTCGGTTTTCAGTTGTGTTCAAGCTGTTGGACCGATTTTTATGTGTTTCTTTGTGTTTGGTTGCTTGTTCTTGCTTGTTTAGGTGCTAGAACTCTAGGCGCTCTCGTTTTTGGTGGAATTTTACTCGAAAGCTATTAGAGGTGAGTTCTAGATCCCTGGTTTTACTTGTTTTTAACTTGTTAGGGCTGGAATGCATATTACCTACTACTTTATAAACCAAAAATATAAACTGATCTGTGTGCTTTGCACTTGTTGTGTGTGTGAGTGTGTGTTTCGAATGCTCGATATGGGTGTATGCTTGTTCTAAGAGTGTAGCATGCTAGATCGGTGCTAAGAATGTATAAGAATGAGGATTGGGAACTGAATATAGCATAGGTTGCAACTGCAGGTTGGTTTAGTTCATCCGCATTTAGACTTGAATATTTGCATAAGTGTTTGTTCATGTGCATTTATTGTGTTTATCTGCATTTGCCTTTTGTATAGCCAAAGTGTTCATCCGCATTTGTTTTGTCCATGCGCATTTGCTACAGTGTCCATGCATATTTGCTTTAGTCATCCGCATTCGGTTCATGCGCACTGCCTGACACTTAGAATATTTCCTGAGAATGTTCATCCGCATTTGTTCATCCACATTTGTCTAAGTTCATCGCATTTGTCTAAGTTCATCTGCATTTCTTTTGAGACTTGGGATTTTTCTAAAATTTTAGGAATAGAATTTAAGTGTGGAGAACTTTTGTATAAGGGATGATTATGCTTATTTAAGGATTATAATGCTTGGTTCTTTCTTATGTGCTGCTTTACTATGTCAATCGTATTTTCATGTTATGTGATTAAAGTATTAAGCATCTTAAAAAGTATTATCCATAACAAGTGGACACAATGGAATAAAAGCAGAATAGTGAAACTTAATGAATGTTACCCCCGGGCCCTTATGATGAATGAAAAGCCTTGCAAGCAAATGAATGGAGGTTCATGACCAGGAGGTCGTTTGCTCAATTGATGTATAGCTGTATCAGCTCATGAGGATGTACAACAGGGTTCTAATCCTAGGGATTGACCAATGAATGAATGGGATCCTAGTTCATGAGAAGGCTTCATGCCTAGCAGTGTGGATCAACTGTCGATGGGTTAGCTACCATGATAAACGTTTGTCGACAGGGGTTCAGCATCTGTTTCCAAACAACAATGTAGGCTCTTGCTCCGTGCAATCCTAGTTAATGACAGAAAATTTAATGAAAGAAAGAATGATAATGAATTTCCTAATGAATGATTATGTACTATGATGGATGATCAGCAAAGGGAGTTTCCCAAATGTATATTTTTTGTGTTATTAAAACTAGAACTCACTCAGCAATGTTGACTTTTATATGCATTTCAGTTGGCAGGTAATGAAGTTGTTGGGGATGGCACGGGGTCGAAGCTACTTGGCAATTCAGGACTGGCTTCTATATTTTACTAAAATGATATTTTTGTCTTGAAATACAACTGAACGTCCCTTTTTGTAACTTATAACAATGATGTATTTCTTGGCAAAAGTTATTATCAATGCATGAGAAGGTTCTTGTTTAATTATTCCGCTGCTATCATTTCTTACTTTAAAGAACTTCATTGAATAAAGTGCTATGAATGACCAACTGTGGGGCTTCCTAGGAATGGGGCCTTACATCTATTCCTTCTTCCAAATCATCAAAAACTCCCAAATCTTCTTCTGTCTCCTCAGTAATAATCTATCGCTGGAATGTAAAAAACTCTCTATCATAAGCTTCTTCTATAGCTGGATCTAATGGTGTGTACTCAGTGGTATCATCGGGACTTGGTCCGGAGACATTGTCAGTACCCGATGACCCAGATGCACCAGCTATAGAGCCTACATCACCTCCTTGATCATCATTGTAATCTTTCTTGTCATCTTTCTTACCATCATCACCCTCATCACCATCATTATCATCATCTCCATCATCATCAACTTCTTCTTCATGACTAGAAGCATAATCAACCAGATCCAATCCATCATCATCAAGTACTAGGCTTCGAATAGGAACATCATGTTCAGGCTCTACAAACGCCTCTCCAGTATAAACTACAGGTTGATCCTTGGTATCCTGAATAGGAATATGTGATGACGGCTCTTGATCAACATTAGCAGTGTCTGTTGTCCTTTCTGTATCAACATGATCAACAACATGCTCTATAGTATCAGTAATAGGATCATCAGCAGGTTCATCACCATCAGATTGTTGTCACTAGATTATCCAACTTCCATGGTCCGTTGTGATGTAAACTGAACTGAAAGACGTGAAGTGAGATCTCTCAAGTTCTGCTCTAGGATCTGACATAGCTAAGAATAAACGTTTGCTTATATGTTAATGACCCTTGATTTTCTCATCCTTTTAAATAGCTACCTCTTCATATCATCAATGATCTGAGTTTTTTCTGACTTTTCCCTCTCCAATGTATTAACTCTTTCCTTTAGTGTAACTGAAGTATGTGAACTAGTAGAAGTACTAGCACCATGTGTTGAGCAGGAGGGGTGTTAAGAAGATCTTCCATCCCTATTGTCTCTTTAAACCATTGATCTCTTGAAGGAGTACTCAACACATCCTCAATAGCAGGCATAGTAGATGGTATCTCAAATGTAGCAGCCTCACTAACTGTGGCAGGAGTCTCAGAGATAGGTACATTTTATCAGTCGACACAATGGTCACAGGGGTGGGATTTCTCAATACACCTCGTCTCTACCACTACCACATGGACTATCACCGGCTCTTCTTGCCATCCTCTTCTTCCTGCCTCTACTAACAACTGTTTCTTCAGGAACAAAATCTGCATCACGTTCGTCAGCATTGCGTTTTGCAGGTGTTTCGCGTACTCTAGGACGTTCTTGCAGCACATAAGGTACATTCCAAATTTGGTCACTAGCAGTCTCACTATCACTCCTAGTGAACCAAGAATCAATCTTTGCATCTATATTAGACCTTCTATCTCCCTGAGAACTTTCAAGTGCTTCTTGAGCAGTATGTGTAGATGTACCAGTTGTATTATCTCTATGAACATGGTGAGTCTCTGTCTCATGTACTTGTGCCTCTACTTGAAAATCTTCAACAAACCTCCCAAGCTTAGCAAAATAGTATCCATCCCAAGCATTCCCTCTTGCTCCCATCAAATAAGTGAATATGTCCTTCTTCATTACCATGATAGCATAGGTAGATGAATCGGACACAGCTAACTCAGGATGAGTAGCATTCACTATCATCTGTAAACATATAGGATACATGATGAATTTCTTCCCAATAGTGGCTATGACATTCTTCCACATCTTTGCACATATAGCCTTGGATATGCTGTATGGAAGATCATCAATAAGAGATAACAGCAGGGATCCGAATACAGCACTCAGGCTATCCATACCAGCCTTTAAATTACTAAGGCAATGAATCACGACGTGAAACAAATACTTTCAAAACGGAGGTAAATATTTCTTCTCCAAAGAAGGATATCTATGCCTATACCCCATCCTTATCAAACAGTCTTTGGCCACTTCATTATTTATTTTAACTGGTGCATTAGGCTGATCCTCTAATAACAGCATATTGTCAATCACTTCTACTGTGATAACTACCTTCTTGCCTTTCACTTTAGCTGATATGCATGGTTCTCTAGTCTCATTTGTTTCATTTCCTGCAGACTGCTAGAACTGATCTATAATATTAGTGTATATAATTGGAATAGCTGAAATGGCATGATGTATCCAGAAGTCTTTTGACCTCAATCAGGGATCTAAACAATGCCTTATCCTCTGGAAGTCTCTAAAATAAGCAATAACGTTATGATTTTTATTAAAAATCATTTGACGATCCATTTAAACAATTAAACAAATAGATAAGTACAAAGCATTTTAGACTTGAAACAAAATTTACACTTAGAAAAATTATTGAAAAATTAACTTCTTGCGCGAAAACATCAACTACTCGCATGAAGTCATTAAGTTTCAGTTTAACTTTTTGCATGACAAGATGAGCTATCGCATGAAATAGACTTTGACTAAAACGACAAGTTTACTTTTCACGTGACTAGTTCTATGTAAATTTGAAAGTTCTCACGCCTGTTCAAATTCAACTTACTTTTCGCATGCGAGAAGTTAGAGTTCTTGCGCACTGCACTTTTTGCTTCGTTGAACCTTTCGCATTTGTTTAACTTTTCGCATTGGTTGACCTGTTCGCATTTGTTGACCTGTTCGCATTTGTTGACTGTTTGCATTTGTTGAACTTTTCGCATGCGACAAGTTCAATTTTCCTTTAAAAATTTTCAACTTTTTAATTTTTTAAATTTTCAAATTTAATTTTCCTTTAAGCCATTTGATTTGTTATGAAAATGAATATATTAACTAAGTGTTATACAATTTATTCAAGCACCCTTAATTGTTTGAAAATTTTTATAAAATTGAAACAAGATGAAAGAAGTAAAAAAAACATATTTAAAAAAAAAATTTAGACATACTATTCTACTATTTACTAAACTATTTTTGATAAATTTTCAAGTACAGGATCATATTTCTTAGAAATCGATCATTACCATCATCCAGCATGAACATAAATGAGACAGGTTATGTTGATTGTTAATATATTGTGTCCATTTAAAACTTAGACCTCAAGTTTACTTAGACACATAAGCTATGATATTTATCATGTTTTGATTAAATTATGTAACTTTAGTGTGTCCCATAATCAAAAATCCTATAGAACCTTATCCAACTTCAAGACACTTTCACAATTTCAAGTCACCCCAATTTGACTTAAACCTTTCACTTCTGATCAACATTTTTAGAATAATTTTTCTAATATAATATCTATTATGAGCATAACTAGCCTGAGAAATGTTTCTGAACACAGAATATTAACAAGTGTTAGGACTTATTAACAGCCAGTCGAACTTATGTTTTGCCCTCGCAAGACGTTTAGGACTTACATGCCAAGTCAGACTTACATGTCCCATCTTTTGATTTTGCCTCCAGTGTCAGAACATATTCTCAAAAAGAAAAATAGTTATCATATAGTATGTATGCCTAAGACATATCTTTTATTATTGTGCTTATTGGCATCTTTTTATTCCTATATGGCCTTTTGGCTTCTTTTTGCTCCTTATGTTTGTTTTTCTCTTTTGTATATATATATATAGTATCTAATAGAAACTGGATCAGAAAGTAACTAGCTTGAGTATGACCAGACTATAACTCTCAGTCTGTTTTAGCAAGGAATCAGAGTTACCACAAAAACCTTGATGAGTTACCCACTTCAGTCTTAGATAGTTACTTTTAGTGTATCACAGAACATAGTGCTTTTCATTCTTGAACATAACATGCAGTGTTAACAGCTTCAGCCCAAAAGAATGATGGTAATTTACCTGGTGATAACATTGTTCTAACAGCTTCAATTAAAGTTCTGTTTATTCTTTCAGCAACTCCATTTTGTTGAGGAGTTCGTGCAGAATTGAATTGTCTTGCTATCTCCTTTGAAACATAGAACTCATTTAATGTATGATTGCAAAATTCTGTTCCATTATCACTTCGAATGCAGTTGTTTGTTTTGTAAGTCTGATATTCCATGAGTGTCATGAATTTTATCAGCAAATGAGGTGTCTCATCTTTGGTTGCTAAGAAGAAAACCCATGTAAATCTAGAAAAAACATTAGTAATGACTAAACTGTTGGGGTTTTCACAAGTTTATCAAAGTCATTTTATCAATATAAAATGAAAACGCAGCGGAATTAAGATAGAAAAACTTGTAAAAGTTAATATATATAAACCATTTTATGTATCTGTAAAAAACCCGTAATGGATCGTTATATGAAAAACATGCTTACAAACAACCATAGGTGTTTAGATAACTACCTCTCGAATGGGTTAGAGGAAGATAATCAGTGAATGGCAGCTTCCAAAGAAGGGGCCTCAAGCTTGTCTACCCCAAGCTTCCAACAAACACCTCGTTACTAGGATTTTACAAGTGAATGATCTATGTCCTAGTTTTTTCGAGCGATGGAGAGAAACCAACAGGAAACATACGTGCACCATTTGTGTGTGTTGTAAGTTGTCAGAGAGAGTGGCTGATTGCAATCATATATTGCATGTCATGTGAAACTGATATTTCAAACAAGGAGAGAGAGAAGTGGGCGGGGCCTATTCCTTTAACCCATCCGCATTTCTCAAACATTCATCCGCATTAGTAAATGCGGATGAATAACCTCCTACCACATTTGTAAATGCGGATGAAGAAATTCCATCCGCATTTCCCAAATGTACATCCGTATTTGTAAATGCGGATGAATAAACTATATCCACATTTCCCAAATGTACATCCTCATTTGTAAATACAGATGAGTTGTTCCATTAGCATTTCCTCAAATGCTTATCCGTATTAGTAAATACGGATGAACAGTTTCCACAACATTTCGACAAATGCTCATCCGTATTAGTAAATGCGGACGATCAGTTTCATTAGCATTTCCTCAAATGCTCATCCGCATTAGTAAATGCGGATGAAGAATTCCTTCAGCATTTCCATAAATGCACATCCGCATTAGTAAATGCGGATGAGGAACATTCATCCGCATTTCCTCAAAAGCACATCTGCATTAGTAAATGCAGATGAGTAATTAAGAAATGCGGATAAAAGACTTGTATTGTTGTTCAACCATTTGAATAACAATATAGAATACTCTCTCTCTAGAATTATCCATATAATTTATTCACAACACTAGTGCGGATATTTAGAAACCAATTTCTAAATACTTTAAGTGTCAATATTTATTTACATGATCATATCATAAAATAAGTATTGTAGATGTTTGTCTAGCTTGTTATTAGGTATGAGCCGACTTGGATCATAACGTACTAGCTACATCAGTTCAATATGTGTCTTGGGCAGACCGTTCCCAAAAATCTCCCACTTGCACAAGATACATAGAGGATTCAGCAAGTAGCAAATACCGCCTAACAACGATTTACTACCCCTAATACGCATGACAAAGTGCCATTCAATAACATCATCTTCTTCAAGTCCCATACTTGAGAATGATTTAGGTGAATCTATCATTTATCCTTTTGTTGCAGATGTCATGTTAAATACAAAGACACAAAATGATCATTCCCTGTTGATTTAACTTTATCAGGCCTTAGACATCTTACTCTCAATGAATAAGAGGAACAAATCCCATCTTGACTACATACGTTTCTCACAATCACCTTGTATCACACCTGAAACCAGCCTTGTGTCCTGTCCATATTTTAGAACAGCGAAGAACTAGATCAAAGTATAATATTTGGTGAATATCAAAACCCAATATGTATCTCAGGTCCAAGGATACTATGATATTCTCCTTTACTCAAATTTACTTATGATCAATTACATAATTCCATGCAGTAAAATTTGAGAGCGGGTCAGTCCAATATTTGTATCCCACAAATATCTATGAACTTTTGTAGCAACCTCTTGCTCTATATTCATACCTTATGAATATACACCAATCCAAGTTCATAATAGTCTTACCTTCATATTTGTTCCCACAAATATGACCGACTACGAACATTTAGAATAATAAACATATTCATGGATCTAAACATACTAAAATGGAACATAACTCATAGTATCATAATTATATATATATGAGTCAAAATAACAATTGTTCCGTTGTTTAAATACTAAATAGATCAAATCCAATCACTAGAATATCAAAGTCCTAAGGCACAAGTATGAATCTCATGCTTTGGCCTTTCAACGAGCTTTATGAGTGGATCCGTAATATTTTGATCTGTGTGAACTTTGCGAATACATATCTTTCCTTTTTCAACTTCATCCCTTATGTAGTTGAATCTCCACTCAATGTGCCTTGTTTTTTGATGTGCACGGGGATCCTTGATTTGAGCAATAGTACCCTCGTTGTCACAAAAGATCTCTAGGGGATCTTGAATGGTAGAGACTACCCCTAGAACGGTAATGAATTTCTTTAACCATGCAGCTTCTTGTGCTGCCAATGAAGTGGCGATGTATTCCGATTCTGTAATGGACAATGCTACCACATCCTGCTTCGAGTAATGGACAATGCTACCACATCCTGCTTCAAACTCTTCCAGGACACTGCCCCTCCATTCATAATAAAGACATACCCTGATTGTGATCGAGAATCATCTCGATCAGTATGGAAACTCTCATCCGTGTAACCCTTTACAATGAGTTCCTCTTCACCAGTTCCGTATATTAGAAACATATCCTTAGTCCTCCTAAGGTAGTTCAATATACTTTTAACAACCATCCAATGGCTATTTCCTGGATTCTGCTGATATCTACTCGTCATGCTTAAAGCGCATGACACGTCCGGTCTAGTGCATATCATTGCATACATGATGGATCCTATAGCAGATGCATATGGGATTTCCTTCATCCTCTCTTGCTCATCCTTTAAGCTTGGACATTGAGATGCACTCAATATGGTCCCTCTTTTAATAGGTACCAAGCCTTTCTTAGAGTTCTCCATCTTGAACCTTTTCAAGATTTTATCAATGTATGCACTTTGGTTTAAACCTATCAACCACCTTGATCTATCCCTATAGATCTTTATTCCCAAAATATAGGCGGCTTCACCAAGATCTTTGATGGAAAAACAACTTCCAAGCCAGGTTTTAACACCTTCCATGGTTGCAACATCATTTCCAAACAGTAGTATATCATCAACATACAATACTAAGAATGTGATGATGCTCCCACTAGCCTTCTTATAAACACAAGCTTCATTAGCGTTCTTGATGAATCTAAATTTATTGATCTCTTCATCAAAACATTGATTCCAACTTCTCGATGCTTGTTTCAATCCAAGATTGATTTCTTTAACTTGCATACTTTATTAGGATGTTGTGGATCGACAAAACCATCGGGCTTAACCATATAGACATTATCTTTGAGATGTCCATTAAGGAAAGCAGTTTTGACATCTATTTGCCAAATCTTATAGTCATTATATGAAGCTATGGAAAATAATATCCTAATTGACTTTAGCATTGCCATAGGCGAGAAGGTCTCATCATAATCAACCCCTTGAGTCTGAGTGAAACCTTTTGCTACAAGTCTTGCTTTATAATTATCCAAGTTTCCATGCATATCGGTTTTCTTCTTGAAAACCCACTTACATCCAACCGGTTTGGAGTTAAGCGGTGGCACAACCATTTCCCACACTTGGTTGTCATACATGGATTGCATCTCTACGTTCATGGCTTCAAGCCACTTATCACAATATGAATTGGACATTGCATCATGGTACGTAATTGGTTCATCCGAGTCAACTACATAGCATCCATTCATGAAAAATCCATATCTTTCAGGTGGATAGCTAGTTCTACTAGATCTGCGAATGTTTTGTGTGTATTGATCAACCACTTGATCATTATCAACAACCTCTTGTTGATTGCTAATGTCAACCAAATGTGTATCGGCTTGTGGTTCTCGATCCTCATAAAGTTCAACTGTTCTATTTGTAGTTCCTTCCATAAGGAACTTAGTTCCCAAGAACTCAGCCTTTCGAGCAATACATACCTTTTGCTCTGTTGGATTGTAAAAGTAATATCCCATCAAGTCTTTGGGATATCCTAGAAAGATACACTTAGTGGATCGGCTTTATAACTTGTTTAGAGTGTTTTGCTTAACATAAGCTTCATAACCCCACACTTTTAAATATGATAACGATGGAACTCTTCCATGCCATATTTCAAAAGGTGTCTTATCCACTTTCTTGGTTGGGGCCATATTCAGAATACGGGTCGTGGAGAGCAATGCGAAACCCCAAAATGATAGAGGTAGTGTGCTTCTAGCAATCATAGATCGAACCATATCCAATAGGGTTCGGTTTCTCCTCTCAGACACACCATTATGTTGTGGTGTTTTGGGTGGAGCAAGTAGTGAGACAATCCCACAACTCCGGAGATGATCTTGAAAGGCATCATTTAGGTATTCACCTCCTTTATCCGAACGAAGAACTTTGATTTTTTTATTGAGTTGATTTTCTACTTCATTATTGAAGATTTTGAACATTTCAAAAGCTTCATTTTTATGTCTCAACAAGTACACATAACCATAATGACTATAATCATCGATGAAGGTAATGAAGTATCTTTGACCATTCCTTGTCATTGGTTTAAAAGGACCACATACATCTGATTGTATGATTCCTAATAAATCTTTTGCCCTTTGGTTAGTCCTACTAAAGAGTTCCTTGGTCATCTTTCCTTGTAAACAACATTCACACTTATCAAATGAACCCTCTTCATTTGCTTCCAAAGACCATTCTTTTGAAGTGTTTGAATGCGATTCTTGTTTATGTGACCAAGATGACAATGCCAAAGAGTTATTAAAGGATGAGTCATCATGAACCAATTCATAAATACCATTAGACGGCATAGCCTTAAAATAAAGTATATCATCCATAAAAACACAAATATCATCGTTTACAAACTTTAATACATAACCATATTGTTTTAGAAGAGAAATAGAAATTATATTCCTAGTCAAACTAGGAGCATACAAAATATTCTTCAAAATAACTTCCAAACCACTTGGAAGCTTCAAGATATAGTCTTCTTGGGCTTCAACATCAACCTTTGCTCTGTTGCCCATGTAGAGACTAGTATCCCCCTTCTTAAAATGCTTATTTCTTTTGAACCCCTGCAACAAATTGCAAATATGAGTTCCACATCCGGTATCCAATACCCATGTGTTAGAAAAAATAACATTAAGTTTAATATGGATCATGAAAGTTGTACCTGAGGTCTGCCCAGCATTCCTCTTGTTTCTCAACTCTTTGAGATAGATTGTACAATGTCCTATCTAACCACTCAAAGCATGGATCGTTCTCCATAACCTTTGGCTTCTTAACCTTTGGTTTTGGTGGTCCCGCTTTAGCCTTTCCCTTGCCCTTGCCTTTGACGCATCCCTTGCATTTGGCAACATTTGCCTTAGGTTTGGGGTGATGCCTTTTTTTGTTGCCACCCTCGTTAATCGTGAGAACTGATAAAACCCTTTACTATCCCTACTTCAGCTGTTTTGAGCATTGCATGAAGTTCCCCAATGCTCTTGTCCCATCCATTCATGTTATAATTCATGATAAACATCTTAAACTTCTTGGTTAGACCATTTAGGATTAAATCCGTGGCCAACCCTTTTGAGACGGGAAAATTCAGCCTTTCGAGGCAATCAATGTGGCTTTTCATCTTCATCACCTAAGATGACATCGATTGGGTTTCTTCCATTCGACATGCATGAAGCGCTTGAACCGTTTCGAAGCGCTCTACCCTAGCTTGTTAAAGGAACATTTCCTTCAACTGGGTAATCATGTCGTATGCCCCATGATGCTCAAAATCCTTTTGAAGCTCGGGAATCATGGTTCCTAACATGAGGAAAGAAACTTGCACTGAATCCTTAGTGTGCTTAACCCAATTGTTGTAGGCATCAACATCATCAATGTTGGGTTCATCGGGAATAGGATCATCCAACACATATGATTTCTTTCCTTGCTTGAGAACAATTCTCAAGTTTCAAAACCAATCCATGAAATAATTGTGGTTGAGACGATCCTTTTCAAGGATAGTCCTTAGTGACAGGTTATGGACGGTTGGGGAGGTAGTGTTGTTGTTGGCGGCTATTTCTACAATATTAACAAAGTTCAATTTTAGTATTTATAAAATGAAATTTTAATTATTAATACCCCTTATGTCTCATAGACAATTAATGATTAAAATCTAGAATCCAATGTTACATTTAAATAATGGTTAGGTGACCTTTATCCCATTATTTAAATTAACAAGGTAGTCAACATTGACAATTGCAACCCTATGCAACTTCTAGTTTTATGGGATTGGTTAAACATCTTTATGTTTAGTCGGCATGTTTAATCCCATCAACACCATTGTACGCCATGCTTCGATGACCCTATTCACATGGTTTCCAACTCAAGTCGTCCTACTTACACACACGTGTGAGTTTACACATACAAGTGGTTAGGTGACCTTTATCCCACAAATATGTTAACCCCACCTCAAACACACAAGTTCCCTTAATGTGGTTAGGTGACCTTTATCCCACAAAGAGTTCCTAAGTGATTTGAGTGTTGTATAAAAGGATGGTGTTCAACTTGTTTAAAAGGGATTTTGTTTCCATTAATTCTAGTTATGAAAACATTTTGTACCTTACATTTGCATGCATTCAAATGCGTGGTATATTAGTGAAACCAATTTTCAAGGCTCTTTTAATAAAACCCAATTTTATTGTGAAAACATTAAACTTTAAGAAAACCATTTTATTACCCATGTTAATGTTTCCAAAAGAACCATTTGAAGCTTGTTGTTGATTTTAAATTGTTTAACAGTGCATATTCAAATATCACATAAACAATAAGATTAAATCAACCACACAAGCATGACATACAACTACAAGTTTATAACCATAGCCATCTAATTTAACATCACTTTTTGACCGAAGCAAGTGAGTTAATTAGGTCCTTCCTAAAGGTAAAATGACACATCACTTGTGTCGGCGAACTCCCACTTGATCTCGCATCCAAATGCTTCAAGCATCCACTTTGTGTTGTGATTCTCCTATTCGATTTGGGCTTCCAAATGGGTTTAAATTTCTTCACCAAACTCCTTTGGGCCTTCAAAATATGTTTTCAGTTATTGGGCTTGATCCCATTATGAGCTATAAAGCCCTTTGGGCTCAAAATTGGCCCAAACCCAAAACCATCCTTGATGCATCTTCTTTTACAAAAATATATCCTATATACATTTTTTAGTAAACTAAATGCAACTAACCTATTTATTTTACATACCAAATAAAAAATAAAATAATACCCAAAAGGAAAAACAAACTTTAATTATTACCACCATTTGAATAATCAAATACAAATCACAACACACCTAAACACAATGTCTTAGCTAGGTTATGAACATCAATACATATCCAAATATGTAAGCAAAAACCCGAGAGCTTTCCCTTGAACAACTGATTTTCGGTTAATGTATAAACAAACCAAATATCATGATTCTTGTCCAAACAACTAAATCATTCAAATGATTAAATTTTTCAAGATTACAATATGCATGTAAAGTAGAATCTTGAAAAATCAGGAGAAATAGTGACTAGAATTCTCGGTCTGTTGGTGAATCAACAGCAGGAGACTGAGATTTCAGTCCTGATGAAGCATGTATTCAATAACCGCTCTGATACCATTGTTGGGTTTCACAGTTTATCATCATTTTATCCATATAAATGAAAAACGCAACGGAAAATTAGATAGAAAAACTTGTTACAGTTAATATATAAAACCATTTTATATATCTGTAAAAAACCCCTAATGGATCGTTATATGAAAAACATGCTTACAAACAACATAGGGTATTTACATAACTACCTCTCGAATGGGTTAGAGAAAAATAATCAGTGAATGGTAGCTTCCAAAGAAGGAGTCCTCAATCTTGTCTACCCAAGCTTCTAACAACACCTAGTTGCTTGGATTTACACTTGAACGATCTCTGTCCTCTAGTTTCTTCGACTGATCGAGAGAAAACCAACAGGAAGCAGATGTGCACCTTTTGTGTGTGTTGTAAGTTGTCAGAGAGAGTGGTTGATTGCAATCATATATTACATGTCTTGTGAAACTGATATTTCAAACGAGGAGAGGAGAAAAGTGGGCGGGGCCCAGCCCTTTAACCCATCCGTATTTCTCAAACATTCATCCGCTAGTAAATGCAGATGAATAACCTCCTACCACATTTGTAAATGCGGATGAAGAAATTCCATCCGCATTTCCCAAATGTACATCTGTATTTGTAAATGCGGATGAATAAACTATATCCACATTTCCCAAATGTACATCCGCTTTTGTAAATGCGGATGAGTTGTTCCATCAGTATTTCCTCGAATTGTTATCCGCATTAGTAAATTCGGAAGAACAGTTTCCACAGCATTTCCATAAACGTCATCCACATTAGTAAATGCGGACGATTAGTTTCATCAGCATTTCCTCAAATGCTCATCTGCATTAGTAAATACGGATGAAGAAATTCATTCAGCATTTCCACAAATGCACATCCGCATTAGTAAATGCAGACGAGGAACATTCATCCGCATTTCCTCAAAAGCACATCCGCATTAGTAAATACGGATGAGTAATTAAGAAATTCGGACAAAAGACTTGTATTGTTGTTCAACCATTTGAATAACAATATAGAATACTCTCTCTCTCTCTAGAATAAATTATCCATATAATTTATTCACAACACTAGTGTGAATATTTAGAAACCCAATTTCTAAATACTTTAAGTGTTAATATATATTTACATGATCATATCATAAAATAAATATTTTAGGTGTTTGTCTAGCTTGTTATTGGTTATGACCTGACTTGGATCATAACGTACTAGCTACATCAATTCAATATGTGTCTTGGGCAGACCGTTCCTAACATAACAATATGCACAACGTCCCAAACTTAAAACACTAACAGGACCAAATAATCCTGTGTAACAGTTGAAGAATAGAGACAATTTTGGTATGAGCAATTGGTTTATGAGGAAGTTTGTGTCGCTTGCCTTTTCAACATGACCGACAATGTTTGGTTAGTTGAAATTCTTTCAAAGGTAGGCCAACAACATGATTTCCTTTAACCAGTTTGTTCATAGTTTTAACATTTACATCTCCAAGACGATGATGCCATAACAATGTATCACTTTTCGAGGCTTTAGATAACAAACATGACGTAGTTACAAATTAGTGTGAATCATTCATATCAATTTAGTATGTGTCTTTGTCTCTCGGTGTTCTTAATAAGACCCATTCATCAGGAATTACAAATCCTGGTTTTAGAATAAGACATTCCTTACCGGTGAAGTGTGTAGAATATTTTTTGTCACAAATTTATGAAAAACTCAACAAGTTATGTTTTAGTTCTTCAACAAAATTGACATCGTCAAAGCTTAACACACAATTCGATACCGCACCTTTCTTTGTAATCTTACCACCTTTATCTCTTGCAAAGATAAAATATCCTCCATTGTAATATTGGATGTTGTTTAACAGAGATATATTACCAGTCATGTGCCGTGAACAACCACTATCTATATGCCAAAACATATTGATAACTTATCTTGGTTGGTTCCTGCACATTTGGACAAATTTCTTAATTTTTAGGAACCTAAGCCATGTTGGACTTGAGCTCATTGTTTTCATATAAATATGATACATGTTGCAATATGATATCTCTTTGTCATTGAAAACACATTTGTTAACAACAAAAGGCTCAGGAGATTGGTCTTTAACTTTCCATCTTTGAATTTTTCTGATCGGTAATGTAGTGGAATTGTTATCATCAACTTGTACTGATTTTATATTTGACTTTTCTTTGTTCAAATCAGTATTGTTTTTAGCAAAAGAATTTGACAGATTTAATTTCCTTTTTAAATTTGCATTTACAAAAACACGTTTTCTATTGTTTGAAATTGAATTATGAAATCTGTGTTTGCTTGTCAATTGATGTTGATGATGACAATTTCTAGCCTTTTAATTTGGCTTCCCACACACATAACAATATATTTTATGATATGTATTTGATGCTTGTTTGTTTTGCACAAACTGTTTATGATAACTTCTATAGTTATCATAGAATCTGGCCTTGTATGCCTTTGGCCTTGAGATTCTTTAATAGTCTATCTTTCCTTTCTCTTGTTATGCATTATTGGAGATGTTTCTGGAAGGATTGAGGCGTTTTCTTAACATTTAGATTCATTTCTAATGCTGATGAAGCATCAATTGTAGCTTTATCCTTATGAATTATCTGTACTGGAGTAGGACCAGTGTCTTTCATACCTGATTTACAAACATCTTGTTTCACAGAGTTAGCAATAGTAGAAGATTTATTTTTAAAGAAACTGGTATTGGTTTCTTTGAAAATATGATTTACAAACAACTTTTACCATGAAGGCCTTTTGTAAGGCCCCGTTCCCGGGACGCTTATAGCTGGACCGTCATTACATAAAATATTTAAAACAAACATTACTTTTGTAGTGGAATTTAGAAGCTTTCATTAATAATTAAAACATCTTATCATATTACATGAATCGTTTACATAACACAATACAACGTCATATCAAAATGTGGATGCCAGACTCAAAACGTTCCCAGTAGCGTATGCATCCATGCCTGCAACTCCTCAGCATCAACAAAATACCTGCCAACTATTATGTATACAAAAAGTCAGCGACGCTGAGTAAGTTCTAGTTTTATAAATAAAATATTTCACTTTCGTTAAAACATGACCTTCGTAATCGTATGCGATCACACATCTTACGTACACATTGATAATATTATTATCTTCATCACTGTTCAATTCATACATTTCATACTTTGATCATTATCTTTCACTTCAATCTCGATCCTGTCTCATGCAATACCCCGACTCATGTCCGAAGACCGATACTGTGCCGGCCTGTAAACAAACCCCCGCGTCATGTCCGAAGACCGACACAGCACCGGGGCGAGCATCAAGACATAACTCGGGTCAATCTCTTGGATTAAACCCCTTACGAGTCTGTTATGACACACAGTCACTCACCTCAGCCTGGCATACAAGTCTTTTGTGACAACACAGTCAGTCACCCCAACCTTGGCTAACGAGTCTTTTGTGACAACACAGTCACTCACCTCAGTCTTGCTTGCAAGACTATTATTACGTTCCACTTTTCATTATTGTTATCTTTCACTTCGTTATACAATACTTTACATTCATTCATAGCCATACCACATAAAGCCATAACATCATACATATAGTATTACAAAACATAATACATACGTTTTGAAAACCGTTTAACGAAGAAAGACAACACACCACACACGCAACACAAACCACAACACAACATCACGCAGAAGCCACCACCTCCCAACGGGATCTATCTCAAACATCACCTCTTAAAGCCCCTAAGAAAGCCCTAAGTCTAAAACTAGGCACAACATAACATTCTAGGCGCATCAGCAGAAAATTCTAAGTATAAAACTTCTTGGGCACATCAGCACTATTTGGGCGCATGAGCCCTGTTCGGGCGCCTCAGCACTATTTGGGCGCCTCAGCACTTAGTCGCAGGAACACTTCTAGGCGCGTGGGCACTATACGGGCGCACCACCCATACTTGGCCATTTCCACACTTTCTAGGCTCATGAACCACTATTTGGGCGCACCACCTTTGGGCGCATCAGGACCCTTAGGCGCATGAGCAACACTTAGGCTCATGGCCAACTTTCTGGGTGCATGAAGGGTACTGTTTGGGTGCCTGACTACTGGTTGGGTGCATGAAGGTCAGTTAGGCGCATGGGAACATTCTAAAAATATCTAAACTGCCAAAAACATCCAAAAGGCATTCTAGCACTACCCAAGCACAGATCTAACATTCTAAGGGCATCTAAAACCTGCCAAGCATAATACTAACCCATAACAAGCCTAGAACATACAACCACAACAGATACGGTTGAACAACAACAAGCATAGGCATAATGTTATCTTTAAAAAACGTTTACCCGGTATGCATAACAGCCCCAAAGCTTTAAATCTGTAAAGAGGGTCTAGAAACTCACCTGAAGCAGATCATTAAACCTGGTACTTCCACCTACGATTTCAGCTTCAAATCCCAAGAACAACTTCTAAAACATCAAGAACTTCGGTTTAGGACTTAAAACCCAACTGAAACCGAACTCGTGTTCAAGAGAACTCACCTTAGCAGCTTCTTCTTCCTCTTTCTCCAAAAACCCAAAATTTCCTTCTTCTTCTTCTTTTTCTTCTACTGGCCGAGAGCAGGAAAGCAGATCCCTACTTTATGGGCGGCCATACCTCTTATATTATTAAAATAATGAAGTTTGTGCACTTTTACACCTTACACCCCTCATCTTGTGCCATTTTACTTTTCTTTCTGAATGCTTTTCTTTTCGTTTTCTTTTTAATAAAATTTGGGGTGTTACAAGTCCACCCCCTTATATAGTTTCATTCTCAAAACTATCGCTTCTCGAATAGTTACGGGTAATGCTGTCTCACCTCTTCCTCCCTTACACGTAGGCTTAGTCCCCTTCTGGGCTCCACTGTACTCGCACAGGTGAATCACCATTCTCCTTAGCCTTTCTTTCCCTCCATCATAAATGACCCTCAGTTGCTCCACGTAGTTGAATCGTTCATCCATCTCGGTATTCTCCAGTGACACGATCACATCCTCATTGATTGAGCACTTTCTTAAACGAGACGCATGAATGTCGGATAACTTCACTTATCACGTCGAGTAGCTCCAGTTGACATGCCACTTCTCCTACCTGAGCAACAGTTCAGATTTGTCCTTTATTTCTCAGTGTTAACTTTACTCGCCTTCTAATTCGGATGATCTCTTTTCCGAAGACGAGACCTTCATCATCATTTCTTCGTCGTAGATCGGCACCGAACTGCTATCGGACGCGATTGCTCAAACCTCCTTCTTGCAACACTCGGAGTTTGCCTCATAGGCTGCTAGCCAATCCTTCCGAAGGTGCACATCTATCCATCCATGTCTGTCCTGAATAGTCTAGCAGGAAACACGCGCTCTCTTAATTCTATCGCTCAATCTTCTAGGACATCCGGTAACCTAGTGGACTTACCAATAGCAATTTCTACATCAAAGTACGCATCGATCTTCCTACCCCTAATGTGCAACTTAACACAAGGCAACAGGAATGAAACTACTACTAGCACCACAAATCAAGCACAAGGCACAAATTTAACTTACCAGAAACATACCTGACGTCGCGTCGAAGTCCGCTCTAGCCTCCTCCTGGTCATAGCGAATGCTCTGACCTTCATCCTCTGCCATCCTTCCTTGAACCGGAGCTCTGTGCTCTCGACTTCTTGCAGTTTCTGCTTATATGTCCAGTCTCGCCGCATTCGTAACATCTAGCCATGTGACAATCCCTCGCCTTGTGGCCCTCTCTTCCACACTGGAAACAGTCGCTCGATCCCCATCTGCACTCCCCCGCATGGCCTCTACCACACTTCTTGTATACCTCTTCTCTCTCAGTCATCCTCTTTCGATCATCGAACCTCATCGTCTTACCTCCAGCCATAAATTCCCCATTATCATCATCCCGCTTTCCTCTCCCACTCTTAACATAACTCCGCTCCTCCTTCTCATCCATCATCGCCACTGCCTCTCGCTCGTCATACCGCCTCCTCGCCAAGTCAACCACTGACCTAAACGTCCTGGCCAGGCAGTGATCATGTCTGCGGATATCTGCTTGCAGACCTTGAATATACCTTTTGATCTTTCGTGACACAGGCGTCACTTGATCTGGCACCAGCCTTGCCATCTCGTTGAACTTCATGGTGTACTGTTGGTGAGTCATCGTTCCCGCCTCGCCTC
Source organism: Flaveria sonorensis (assembly GCA_025506505.1). Lineage (NCBI taxonomy): Eukaryota > Viridiplantae > Streptophyta > Magnoliopsida > Asterales > Asteraceae > Flaveria > Flaveria sonorensis. Next base: position 27,001,112 of record CM046433.1, read on the forward strand.
TAGCTGCAGGAACTCCCTCTCAACTTTGTCAAGCTCTCTATGAGGGCAAAACTCCTCGATTACCACCTCTTCAGCTCCTTCCACCTCATCCTCCCGATTGCTCTCGTGCCCTCAGCCTGAACAATATTGTCCCACCAGCGCAAGGCTAAATCCACAAATGAGTTGGTAGCAAACTTCACCTTTTGATCCTCGCGGCACTCGCTAATCTCAAGTACCGCTTCCATTTCTCTCACCCAACATTGTGCAGCCACTGCACTCCCATTTGCATCAAATGTAGGGGGCCTACACCTTTGGAATGCTCCATAGCTGCATCCCTTTTCAGTCTCCTACACAGCTTCCTCATCCTCCTCATCGTCACTGGAGACAACCATGTCAGTCTCCGGTGCTCCCTCCCCCTTAGACCTTCTTCCTCGCCTCCTCGTCTGGAGGTGTTTCTTTTCTCACTCTCCTTCTTCTCATCCTCCTTCATAGCTCTAATGACTTTGGTCACTACAGTCAGCAGAATCGTCTGCATGACCTGTTGGACTTCCTCTGCTACTGCCTCCTTCATTAAGGCTCTCAAATTAGCACTCTCGTCCTCACCATCCTGGTGACTAAGCGTTGGCTCATCAGGAGCCGTCTCAGCAGTCTTAGCTCTGTTCCTCGTGACACGCGGTCTAACACCACATCCACCATGACCACTACCACGTGAAGCCTCAGAAGACCTACCGCCAGCCATCTAGAACACTACAAGATTCAAACACCAACACGGTCAATCAAGGTAATAGCTCAAGTTATGTCAAGTATAGTAAGTCCTTAATCACAGTGGCCAGTTGTGTTTAGCCACTTAGTTTACTCTTCATTCCCCAAGCATTTCCTATCCTAACTACATAAGTATCTAAATCTACACAAAAGCGACAAGCCACATAACATGCGCACATAATACTGGTTAACATTAAGTTACATAAAACCTTTACATAAAACTTTTACCTGCAGGCATGTAGCTACTAGGACTGGCATCCCTTTCCTTTCGTCCTATTCTCAGTTTAAGATTAGGTTATTTTTGAAAATATTTACCCAATTCTCTTAAACTTGGCTCTGATATCAACTTGTAAGGCCCCGTTCCCAGGACGCTTACCGTTGGACCGTCATTGCATAAAATATTTAAAACAAACATTACTTTTGAAGCAGAATTTAGAAACTTTCATTAATAATTAAAACATATTATCATATTACATGAATCATTTACATAACACAATACAACATCATATCAAAATATGGATGCCAGACTCAAAACGTTCCCAGTAGCGTATGCATCCATGCCTGCAACTCCTCAGCATCAACAAAATACCTGCCAACTATTATGCATACAAAAAGTCAGCGACGCTGAGTGAGTTCTAGTTTTATAAATAAAATACTTTACTTTCACTAAAACATGACCTTCGTAATCGTATGCGATCACACATCATACGTACACATTGATAATATTATTATCTTCATCACTGTTCAATTCGTACATTTCGTACTTTCATCATTATCTTTCACTTCAATCTGGATCCTGTCTCATGCAATACCCCCGACTCATGTCCGAAGACCGATACTGTGCCGGGGCCTGTAAATAAACCCCCCGCGTCATGTCCGAAGACCGACACAGTACCGGGGTAAGCGACAAGGACCCGTCTCTGTTTGCAACACCCCCGACTCATGTCTGAAGACGGGTACTGTGCCGGGGCCTGTAAACAAGCCCCCGCGACATGTCCGAAGACCGGCACAGCACCTGGGCGAGAATCAAGACATCACTCGGGTCAATCTCTTGGATTAAACCCCTTACGAGTCTGTTGTGACACACAATCACTCATCTCAGCCTGGCATACAAGTCTTTTGTGACAACACAGTCACTCACCCTAACCTTGGCTAATGAGTCTTTTATGACAACACAGTCACTCACCTCAGTCTTGCTTGCAAGACTATTATTACGTTCAACTTTTCATTATTGTTATCTTTCACTTCGTTATATAATACTTTAGGTTCATTCATAGGCATACCACGTAAAGCCATAACATCATACACATAGTATTACAAAACATAATACATACGTTTTGAAAACCGTTTAACGAAGAAAGACAACACACCATACACGCAACATAAACCACAACACAACATCACGTAGAAGCTACCACATCCCAACGGGACCTATCTCAAACATCACCTCTTAAAGCCCCTAAGAAAGCCCTAAGCTAAAACTAGGCACAACATAACATTCTAGGCGCATCAGCAGAAAATTATAAGTATAAAACTTCTTGGGCGCATCAGCACTATTTGGGCGCCTCAGCACTTAGTCGCAGGAACACTTCTGGGTGCGTGGGCACTATACGGGCGCACCACCCATACTTGGCCATTTCCACACTTTCTAGGCGCATGAACCACTATTTGGGCGCACCACCTTTGGGCGCATCAGGACCCTTGGGCGCATGAGCAACACTTAGGCTCATTGCAACTTTCTGGGTGCATGAAGGGTACTGTTTGGGCGCCTGACTACTGGTTGGGCACATGAAGGTCAGTTAGGCGCATGAGAACATTCTGAAAATATCTAAACTGCCAAACACAACCGAAAGGCATTCTAGCACTACCCCAGCACTGATCTAACATTCTTAGGGCATCTAAACCTACCAAGCATAATACTAACCCATAACAAGCCTAGAACATACAATTAGAACAGATACGGTTGAACAACAACAACCATAGGCATACGGTTATCTTTCAAAAACGTTTACCCGGTATGCATAACAGCCCCAAAGCTTTAAAATCTGTAAAAGAGGGGTGTAGAAACTCACTGAAGCAGATCTTTAAACCAGGTACTTCCACCTGCGATCTTCAAATTCCCGAGAACAACTTCTAAAACATCAAGAACTTCGGTTTAGGACTTAAAACCCAACTGAAACCGAACTCGTGTTCAAGAGAACTCACCTTACCAGCTTCTTCTTCCTCTTTCTCCAAAAACCCAAAATTTCCTTCTTCTTCTTCTGGCCGAGAGTAGGAATGCAGATCCCTGCTTTATGGCCGGCCATACCTCTTATATTATTAAAATAATGAAGTTTGTGCACTTTTACACCTTACACCCCTCATCTTGTGCCCATTTACTTTTCTTTCTGAATTCTTTTCTTTTCGTTTTCTTTTTAATAAAATTCGGGGTGTTACACCTTTAGCACAACTTTTTCTTCAGCTTTAATTGTTGGAGTGATCTTATTAGCATTTTCCTTTTCTTTACATGCAGATGCTAGAGTAGACTCAACATGCAGGATCAGTGTTGGTCTCTCAACACAAGTTTTGTATCTCACAAGCTCACTAAGTCTCACTCGGTTGATGAAAAAGAATCTCTAACTAAGTTGACAATAACATAATAAGTTAATGAACACAATAATGGTTTTCAAGATACTTGTATATATTACTTCTCAACTCAGTATTACAAGACTCTTACAAGTATGGTTACTTAAGTTACAATGAGAAACTATATATACTACTATCTACAGCTAGTTATACTTGGAAAACCAGTTGGAATTTACCGCTAAGCAAATACTACATTGCTAGAAGTAGAGTATCTTATATAAAATAATATCCTAGATTAGGTAGTCATGACAGGTCCATGAATTACCTTTTGTCACCAACTAAGTATGGTAACTATACTAACTAATAAAGTGAACAATGGATTAAAGTATGGTCAACTACAATGGAGTGGGAAAGCACCATGTAGTGTATCAGAGTTGTCAGCGGATGTCAGAGAGCCCATACTTATGTCCACTGGTTCATAGTTTCTTCCTAAGGCAAAATGGCTTCAGAAGGATAAGTTCTTCCGAGGCCATTTATACTTCAGAAGAATCAACTTCTTCCGAGTCTTCTGCAAGTCTTCATGACTTCATTCTTCTAAAGACTTTGTCTTGGATCTTTTAAGTGTGAATGCTTCGGAAGGAGAACTACTTGGTCTTCATGTACCTCGAAAGACTTGGTTCTACTTTCCAAATTTCTTCATATACTTCGAAAGGAAAACTACTTAGTCTCGGAAGACTTAGTTTTCATTTGGAAGTTCTTCATACAAAAGCTTCGGAAGATCTTCAACTTGTCTTTGGAAGAGCAGCTTTAGCTTTGGAGACTTCTTCAATTGTACTTCCAAATATTCTAAGTGTTGTTTTGGGTGCATGAGCCTCATATGATCCAACACAACAACATTTTCAGATTCTTCATTCTTGACTGGAGTAATCTTAACTGTCTTTGCTTTCTTTTCACTTTCCTTCTCTTTGATAGTGGTTGAATAAGCTGGAGTAATCTCAACAGCTATTCCATTGAATTTACCTTCTGCATGCACTTTCTCACTTTCAACCTTTTTCTCTTCCACTATCATAGTTTCAAACTCCTCTTCTCCTTTAAACACACGAGCTAAAAAATCATCTGTCACATACTCTGCTAGAACATTTTCCTCAACATGATCTTCAACATTCTAAATTTCTGCTAACAAAGAAGTAGAAATCTTCATGTCTAGCATCTCCATCTGGTCGAACTAGTCATATTCTCCTTCTGTCTGAGATACTAGTGCTTTGTTGTTAGAGGAACTAGCCTTATCTCCTTTGGTTTCTATCTCCGCCATTACCATTTTCTTCCTATTATCAGCTTGAACAGACCTTCCTTCAGTACATTCTTTTGCAAAGTGACCCGGTTTGTTACAGTTATAACATCTTAAGTTTGATTTGTCAAACCCAATTTTGCCCCAATTGTTAAGACCAAAAACTTTTCTCCCGGTTCTTCTTGCAAATTTCTTAGCACGATACATCACCATAGCCATCTGATACTTAATATCATTCTCTTCTATATCGTCGGGATTAACTTGTTGCAAGTCATCAACCAAGATGTTGGGTGTATTGAGTCTTTCGGTAGAGAAAGCTTCATAGTTGTTCATGAATGAGGTAAAAGAGCAAGGTGTTCTTCTGCAATTTGAATGGTTTGTTTGTTGGGTTGGGAGTTTACAACAAAGGCTTGTTGTGTAGGTTGAGAGGATTGACTTTGAGGATAGATTGGGGATTGTTGTTGAGCTTGATCTCTTAATTGAGGAAATGATTGATCTTTGATAGCTTGATAAGTAGGAGTTGCAAATTGTAGTTGCTGACACTACTGAGAATAACTTATATAGTAATTTGGATTACTAGCCATCTTGGCATACAATGCTGATGCTTCAGCTCCCATTGTGTTGATATAATTGGCTGCCCTTTGTTTATCATCCATGTCATAAGAGTTGACGGTGGAAATCAGATCATTGAGGGATAATTTGACAAAATCCTTGGTTCTCTTGATAGTAGTGCAGTTGTTGTTCCAATTGTAAGGCAGTGAGTTTAACAACTTTTTGTTCACTGAGATGTTCTCCAATGTGATTCTTGCACTTTTCATCTTGGTTAATAGCTTCACAAATCTTGACATTTGAGCCTCCAAAGTTTCTCCCAGTATATGATTAAACATATTAAACTCTTGATTTAGTATGTCTTTTCTGCTTTCCCTCATATCCTTGTTCCCCATAATCTGTTTTTTCATATTGCATCCCACAAATCTTTAGCCTTCCTATAATCTTTGAATTCCTGAGCTATCTTAGTGGTAAGTGTCATTGTGATGGCAGCATATGCTTTGTCATTAAGCTCCATCTTTTTCATATCTTCCTCATCCCAGAGATGATGTAAGGCCCCGTTACTAGGACGCTTACAGTTGGTCAATCATCGCATAAAACATATGAAACTCATCATTTTGCACTGGAAATTTAACTTTTCATTAATAATTAAAAACATGTCAAATCATCATATCATTTCATTTACATCCCCAAAATGTATTATTACAATAACATTCTCCAAGATATGGATGCCAGAGTTGAACCATCTCCAGTAGCTTGCGCATCCATGCCTGCACCTCCTCAGCATCAACAATTACCTGCCAACTATTATGCATACAAAAGTCAGCGACGCTAAGTGAGTTCTAGTTTTATAATAAAATACTTTGCTTTCGTTTAAAACATTTTCTTTACTTTCGTACATGATCATACATTATACATACATCTAGATAATATCATTATTATCTTCCATCACTGATCATCATCATTCGTCATCATTCATCATCATTCATAATCGCTCGTTTCATACTTTCTTTCATTATTATCATTCACTTTTATCTAGATCCTACCATATGCTATACCCCCACATCATGTCGAAGCTGGTACTGTGTCAGGGCTTACAAGTAAACCCCCACGTCATGCCAAAGCTGACACATTACCAGGGTGGAGCGAGGAGGATCCCGTTTGGTACTTTTTGGTCAATCTCAAGGATTAGACCCCTGTGCGCATTAACAAGGGTTAGCTAAACCGCACACATTTGAGCAAACAACTACCTCATTGAGTTGTGAACCTCCACCATTTCGCTTGCAAGTCTTTACATTCATTCATTATGTTCCACTTCACGTTAACCTTATCTTTCACTTTCATTACATAATACTTTACGTACATAAACATATCATACCATGCAAAGTCACGTCATAATAAATAACATGGAACATCATAACAGCAACGCATAAGAAAGGGATATAACATAAACGAGCATAAACCTCCATCAAACATAAGTACTTGACACTTAAATTCTATTCCCAAAATTTCAGAATAATTCTAAGTGTTCACAGTGCATGCACAAGTGTACAATGGACAGCTTAAAATTTCCTAAGTGCCCACAGCAGACAGCCAAAGTCTACAGCATACAACCAAAGTCCACAGCGCATGAAAAAAACATTCCAAAGTATCCACAATGGATGAACAAAGTCCATAGTGGACAGCCAAGGTCCACAGCGGACAGCATAAAAATTTATAAGTATTCATGGCGCATACATAAAATCTCCAAGTGTCCATAGTGGACATGCAAAGTCCAAAGCGGACATGCATAAAATCCTTCTAATTGTCCACAGCAATGTCCACAGCGGACAACATGCATAACTTTCTAAGTGTCCAAAGCGAACATACAAAGTCCACAGCGGACAGCATGCATAACTTTCTATGTGTCCACAGCGGACATACAAAGTCCACAACGGACAACAAGTCCATCACCTGCGATCAACTTATGTAGTTTCTAGCCTCAAACATCATTTCTAAACATCTACTTAGCATGGATCTACCAGTTAACCATACAGCAACATGGAACTCCTTTAAAAACATACATCAACCGTACACAGTCGTACTTTCCATAAAAGAGAAGATAGTTTGGTTAAGAAACATTCTTTTAGTATGCATAACAGCCCCAAACAAGTAGAAAACTGGTAAAAGAGGGGATCTAGAACTCACCTTAAACAGCTTTCGAGTAGAACACCTCAAACCCGAGAGCAACCTGGAGTTCTAACACCTAAAGCACACGAAAATGAGCACTAAACACCTAGAACTTGGTCCAGAAGCTGGAACCCAACTGAAAACCGAGAAGAAATACCTTAAAATCTTACCTTCAGAGGATCTCTTCCACTTCCTCTCACTAAATACGAATGAGAGCTTTTTCTCTCACTAAAACCTAAAGTTACGCTTGAGTGAGGGGGATATGGGCAGCCTTTCCTTTTTTAAACCCCATTATGGGCAGGTTTGGCCCTTGCATGCTTTTAACCCCTTGCTTTTGAAATAATTTTCTATTTCCTCCCTTACTTTTCTTTTCTTTTCTTTTTTTAAAATTTCTGGGTGTTACAGATGCTCAGGCTTTGGCACTACGTCTTCCTTGTCATTTGTGTAAATTGGGATGTATGGACCCCGTTTGATAGATCTCATCATCCTTGGTTCAGTGTAGATGAGATGATTCTCAAATCGATAGACCCAATTCTGTAAAACCCCATTCCCGGAGACCTCACAGTTGGACCATCACAGCACTTTTCATATAAAATAAATACATTTCATGAAAATATCACAGTGGATTAAGTTATCAAAAACCATTCATGCATTAATACTTGATGTTGCTAAATAATACATCATTGTATTTTAACAGTTACAAAAGAATCATCCAGTTGTATTACAAAACAACAATATCATTAAGCACGAATGGATCCCAGTCTTTGCCCGCCACGTAGCCTCACCCTCGTGCCATCCCAGCAATAAGTTACCTGCCAACTGAAAATATATAAATGACAGCGTTGCTGAGTGAGTTCTAGTTTTAAAATTTACGTCCCTTGTATATATATAAAAGTATCATTTTTCTTAAAATACTTCCTTTTCATAAAATTCATTACTTCCGTACGTGTTCACGAATCATACATACAACAAGATAATATTCATTATCATCTTTCATCATTTTCTCATTCATTTCATACTTTCACCATTATATTTCAATTTCTTCCAAACCAAGGTGCAATACGCCGAACATTGTGCATGAAGCTGGTACTGGGCCTAGGGCCTATAAATAGACCCCGAACATTGTGCACGAAGCTGACTCCAGTACATAGGGCAAGCACCAAGGGTCCCGTCATTCTCTAAGATTGACCCTGTGTGAATCCTTCAGGTTATCTAAACCACACACAATTGAGCTGACAACCCAGTGGTTGTGAACCTCCTTTCATTTGCTTGCAAGACTTTCATTCATTCGTTACGTTCCACGTTTCATTATCATTAATCTTTCGCTTCGTTTATGATAATACTTTACATATACAAGCATAAACACACCACGTAAAGCCACGTAATAATGCGTAATATGGAACATAAGGACAGGCCACAAACATGAAAAACACCCAGAAAAATAACCGTCAAAACATCCCAGGGCTTAGTCTTAAAATTTCTATTTCCCAAAATTTCAAAAAATTTTCTAAGGCATTAGGTGCATGAGCACTATTCAGGCGCACGAACACTATGTAGGTGCACTGGCACTTTAGGCGCATGAGGAATCCTAGGCGCATGGGCACTATGTTGGGCGCATGGGCAGTTGTAATTTCGAACCTACACTATTTTTCAGACCCAATCATTGTTTAACATATTCCTAACCCAATTCTATCATGCCAAACACCTACATCAAGCATACAAACACGAAACACAACAATTCATACACAAACATACAATCACACGTAAAAAGAAAATATAACATACGGTTTCATACACATAATTTGCAAAACATTTTTACATGCATTTCAACCCTGAAAAAAAGTTTAAAAAAATAGAAAATCGGGGATCTAGAACTCACCTGTAGCAACTTTCGTGCAAAACTCCTCCAAACTCAGTAGCGCTTGGAGTTCAAACACCTAAACGCACCAAAAACGCAGAACCGAACACAAAGAACACATAAGAATCGATCCCGAAGCTGAAATCTCAGCTGAAACCGAACAAAAATGCAAGAAAACACTCGCTTTCTAAGGTTTCTCTCACTAGAAACCGATGAAAACCCTGTTCTTCTTCTTTTTCTCTTCTTTGCAACCAAGAGGACGTGAATGCAGATGTAGTGGGCGGCCATGCCGCTTTAAAACATAAAATAATAAGGTTTTGTCCTTTATACAACTTTAGACCCTCCACTTATGCAAATTTTCCTTTCTTTCTTTATACTTCTCTTTTCTTTTTCTTTTTTTTTTTGCAAATTTTCGGGTATTACAAGTCCACCCCCCTTATAGAGGTTTCATCCCCGAAACCTATCACTCCTCGAACAGTTGTGGGTAATATAGTCTCATCTCTTCCTCAGTATTCCACGTAGACTCGCATCCACTGTACTCGCACCAGTGGAACCACTTTATTTTGTAATCTCCTCTCCTTCCGGTCAATGATTGCCACTGGTTGCTCTACACAATTGAGTCGTTCATCCACTTCAATATCCTTCAATGGTACAATCATATCTTCATCGGCTAGGTATTTTCTCAAATGAGATACATGGAATGTTGGATGAATCCCACATAACTCATCGGGCAGCTCCAACCTATACGCCACCTCTCCTACTCGAGCAATGATTCAAAAAAGTCCTATATACCTAGGGATCAGCTTACGCCGCTTTTTGAACAAAATGATCCCCTTCCAAGGTGAAACCTTCAGCATAACTTTATCACCCACCTTAAATTCAATCGGCCTACGCCTCTTATTTAGCATACGACTTTTGCCTATCTTTTTCCGCCTTCATAAAGGCTTTGATCTTTTCTAGCTTTTTAGTCGTAGCCTCGATCACTTCCACGCTCCCCAACTCCTTCTACCCAATGTCATCCCAACATACGGGCGTTCTACACTTTCTACCGTATAGCATCTCATATGGTGGCATGCCAATGCTGGCATGATAACTGTTGTTGCATGAGAATTCAGCTAACGGTAAGTGTTCGTCCAAAATCAATGACGCATGCTCGGAGCATATCCTCAAGCGTTTGTATAGTTCTCTCTGACTGACCATCTGTCTAAGGATGGTAAGCCGTGCTCATATGCAACTTCGTACCCATTTCATCATGGAATCTCTTCCAAAACTTAGATGTAAACCGAGTGTCACGGTCAGACACAATAGACACCGGTACACCATGACGGGTCAGAATTTCCTTGATGAGCAGATCCGCAAATCTCTCAGATGAATATGTCTCGCAGATTGGTAGAAAGTGAGCACTCTTCGTCAAAAGATCAACTATCACCCATATAGTATCGTACCTCCTTTCCGTACGTGGTAACTTCGTAATGAAGTCCATGGTGATGTGCTTCCATTTCCACTCGGGTATATCCAAAGGTTGGATCTTCCCATATGGCTTCTAATGCTCTGCCTTTACTTGTAAGCAAGTAAGGCACTTACTCACGTACTCCGCCACATCTCGCTTCATACCCAGCCACCAGTAATCTTTCTTCATATCATGATACATCTTGGTAGCACCGGGATGAATGGAGTATTGAGTCTTATTAGCTTCATCTATGATTTTCCCCCGTAGGTCTCTATAACGAGGGATCCACATCCGCCCAAAGCGGGTTCTAACTCCAAGAGTGTTTTCGCCCAACTCCGTGACTAGTCCTCTCATCCTTTCAGAGTTTAGTTTATCTTCTTTCAACGCCTCCTCTTGAAACCCCTTGACCTGCGTCATCACATCAGAGGTCATCACCAACCAGTAAGCCTTCACCCGGATTGGCTCGGGTCTCTCCTTTCGGCTAAGAGCATCTGCCACTACGTTGGCCTTGTCCGGATGATAGTGGATCTCACAATCATAATCCTTGATCAATTCTAGCCACCTCCTTTGCCTCATATTGACGTCCTTCTGCTCAAAGAAGTATTTCAAGTTTTTATGGTTAGTGAAGATTATGCACTTCGTCCTGTACAAGTAGTGCCTCCAAACCTTCAATGCAAAGACCACAGCCGCTAGCTCCAAGTCATGAGTAGGGTAATTAGCCTTATGAATTTTCAACTGCCGGGACGTATAGGCTATTACTCTTCCCCATTGCATTAGCACGCAACCCAATCCCGAATAAGAAGCATCCGAATAGACCACTATGTCTTCGTTCCCTTCGAGCAATGTCAAGACAGGAGCTTGAGTCAATCTCATCTTTAACTCCTCAAAAGCATTCTCCTGTTCCAGACCCCATACAAACTTCACGTCCTTGCGGGTCAACTTGGTCAATGGTGAGGCTATATTGGAAAAGTCTTGGATGAACCTCCTGTAGTAGCCCGCCAAACCCAAGAAACTGCGGATCTCGGATGGCATCTTTGGAGACATCCATTGCATCACCGCCTCAACCTTTGCCGGGTCTACCATGATCCCTTCGGAATTTACCACATGACCCAAAAACTAAACTTCACGCAACCAGAAAGCACACTTGGAGAACTTAGCGTACAGCTTCTCTCTTCTGAGTGTCTCCAATACTTCACGAATGTGACCGCCATGTTCTTCTTCACTTTTTGAATAAATCAAAATATCATCTATAAACACAATCACTGATTTATCCAACATCGGCTGGCACATCCGGTTCATCAAATCCATAAAGGAAGCTAGCACGTTAGTTAGACCAAAGGACATAACGAGAAACTCGTAGTGTCCGTAACGCGTGCGAAAAGCTATTTTAGGGATATCTTGCTCCTTCACCTTCAATTGATGGTAGCCAGATCGGAGGTCTATCCTCGAGAACCAACTGGCACTTTGGAGCTGATCAAACAAGTCATCTATTCTCGGTAGCGGATATCGGTTCTTCACCGTCAACTTGTTCAACTCCCGGTAGTCAATGCACATCCTCATACTACCATCCTTCTTCTTTACAAACAAGACCGGAGCAGCCCAGGGAGAGATACTCGGTCAGATGAACCCTTGTCCATCAACTCTTGTAACTGAACCATCAGTTCCTTCATTTCTGACGGAGACAATCGATACGGTGCTTTGGCAACAGGTTGAGAACCAAGTATCAAAGCAATCTGAAACTCGATCTCACGATCCAGTGGCACACCTGGTAAATCTTCTGGGAACACATCTGGAAAGTCACATACAACTGGTACGTCAGCCAATTGTGGTACTGACGCATCCACATCCTTCACGTAAACCAGGTAGGCACTACATCCCCGTTTCTTGCACTTCTCGAACACCACCATCGAAATCACCTTTGGAATCGTAGTAACGCGATCGCCGTAGATTGTCACCGAACTCCCATCAGGGGCTGTCAGTCTGATCATCTTCTTGCTACACATAATATTTGCCTCATAGGCTGCTAACCAATCCATCCCTAGAACTACCTAAAATCCACCTATGGGCATCACAAATAGTTTAGCGGAGAACCTATGGCCTTCCAGTTCTATGTCATAATCCTCTATCAAGTCGGAAATCCTGATAGACTTACGAATGGTAGTTTCTACATCGAAGGGCTCATCAATTCTTCTACTACTAACGAGCAACTTAGCATAGAAAGCAGCAAAAATAAAACTCCTACTAGCACCAGAATCAAATAACACAGAGACACAAGTTTGGTTGACAAGAAACGTACCTGACACGACATCAGGGTCCACCCTAGCCTCCTCCCTGGTCATCGTAAATGCTCTGGCGCTTGCCCTCTACCCTTCATTCTCGGTCCCCTTCTTCGCCCTAGAACTTTCAGCCCTCGACTTCTTGCAATCCCTGCTCATATGGCCTTCTTCACTGCAGTTATAGCACCTCCTGACCTTACAATCCCTTGCCACATGACCAGGCTTCCCCCATTTGAAACAAACCTTCAATCCCCACTTGCATTCTCCCGTATGCTCCTTCCTGCACTTACCACACCGCTTCATTCCCGTACCTGCCGACACTACCCTTCGATCATCCACCCTTGCCTTCTTGTTGTTCGGGGTGAAACCACCACGACCAAATCATTTCCTGTCCCAATTCCTGTCACCATCACTGTTCTTGCTCACCTGCACCACTGCCACTTCTTCTATCTCATCATATAGCCTTCCTGCCAGATCAACCACCGACCTAAACGTACTCGGTCCGGCAGCAATCATGTGCCTGCGGATATCTATCGGCAAACCCTGTATGTACCTCTTGATCTTTCTCGAAAACAGCATAACCTGGTCTGGCACCAGCCTTGCCATCTTGTTAAACTTCATCGTGTACTGCTGGTGTGTCATGGTTCTCGATTCTAACTGCAAGAACTTCCTCTCTATCTTGTCAAGTTCTCGGTGAGGACAAAACTCCTCGATTACCATTTTCTTCAATTCATCCCACTTCATCTTCCCAATAGCCCTGCTACCCTCGGCTAGGACAATATTGACCCACCAGCCTCGATCTTTCTCACCCATCAGTGAGCAGTAGCAATGTTACCATTATCATCAAAAGTTAGGGGTCTACATCTTTGGAATGCTCCATAGTGGCACCCCTTCGCGATTTCCCACATAGCCTCCTCCTCCTCATTGCTGGAGGCAACCATCTCGGTATCTAGTCGTTCCCCTTCATCATGACCCCTATCATCCCTCCTTCTCCTTCTTTTCATCTTCTCTCACCACACGAGTGACCTCGGTCACCACAGACGGTAGGATCATCTGACCTGACGCACTTCCCCCATAACTGCCTTATTTACTGAGGCTCTCAAGTTGGCACTCTCATCACCGCCCTCCTGGTGATGATGCTCGGGCTCAGCAGGAGCCGTCTCAGCAGTCTTAGTCTTGTTCCTCGTGACACGTGGTTCAGCACCACGGCAACCCCGTACTCCTCCTCGAGAAGCTTTCGACGATCTACCACCAGCCATCTTCTAAACACTACAAGATTCAAATACCAACACGGTCATTCAAGGTAATAGCTCAGTTTATGTCAAGTATAGTAAGTCCCTAATTACAGTGGCCAGTTATGATTAGGCACTTACTTTACTCTTCATCTCCTAAGCATTTCCTATCTTGACTACATCAGTATTCACTCTACTAAGGGCACATAAATCAAATAACATACGCACATAATACCAGTTAACATTTAAGAAATCGAATTACCTGATGGCACATAGCTACTTGGGCTGGCATCCCTCCATTCGGTCCAATTCTCAGTTTAAGTTTAGGTTTTTAAAACACTTTACACATTTCTCTTAAACTTTGGCTCTGATACCAACTTGTAAGACCCCGTTCCCGGGGACCTCATAGTTGGACCATCACAGCATTTTTCATATAAAATAAATACATTTCATAATAATATCACAGTGGATTAAGTTATCAAAAACCATTCATGCATTAATACTTGACGTTGCTAAATGATACATCATTGTTTTTTAACAATTACAAAAGAATCATCTAGTTGTATTACAAAGCAACAATATCATTAAGCACGAATGGATGCCAGTCTTTGCCCGCCAAGTAGCCTCACCCACGTGCTTCCCCAGCAACAAGTTACCTGCCAAATGAAAATACATAAAAGTCAGCGTTGCTGAGTGAGTTCTAGTTTTAAAATTTAAGTCCCTTATATATATATATATAAAATTATCATTTTTCTTAAAATACTTCCTTTTCATAAAATCCATGACTTTCGTACGTGTTCACGCATCATACATACAACAAGATAATATTCATTATCATCTTTCATCCTTTCTCATTCATTTCATACTTTCACCATTATCTTTCACTTTCTTCCAAACCAAGGTGCAATACCCCGAATATTGGGCACGAAGCTGGTACTGGGCCTAGGGCCTATAAATAGACCCCGAACATTGTGCATGAAGCTAACTCCAGTACCTGGGGCAAGCAACAAGGGTCCCGTCAATCTCTAGGATTGACCCTGTGTGCATCCTTCGGGTTAGCTAAACCGCACATAGTTGAGCTGACAACCCAATGGCTGTGAACCTCCATTCATTTGCTTGCAAGACTTTCATTCATTTCTTACGTTCCACTTTTCATTATCATGAATCTTTCGCTTCGTTTATCATAATACTTTACATATAGGAGCATAAACACCACGTAAATCCACGTAATAATACGTAATATGGAACATAACGACAGGCCACAAACATGAAAAACACCCACAAACATAACCATCAAAACATCCCAAGGCTTAGTCTTAAAATTTCTATTTCCCAAAATTCCAGAAAATTTTCTAAGCCATTAGGCGCACGAGCACTATGCAGGCGCACAAACACTATGTAGGCGCACAGGCACTTTAGGCGCATGAGAACACTTAGGCGCATGAGGAATCCAAGGCACATGGGCACTATGTTGGGCGCATGGGCAGTTGTAATTTCAAACCTACACTATTTTTTAGACCCAATCATCGTTTAACATATTCCTAAACTAATTATATCATGCCAAACACCTACATCAAGCATACAAACACGAAACACAACAATTCATACACAAACATACAATCACCCGTAAAAACAGAATATAACATACGGTTTCATACACATAACTTGTAAAACATTTTTACATGAAATTTAGCCCCAAAAACAAGTTTAAAAAAAAGAAAACCGGGGATCTAGAACTCACCTGCAGCAGCTTTCAAGCAAAACTCCTCCAAATTCGGAAGCACTTGGAGTTCAAACACCTAAACACACCAAAAACGCAGAACCGAACACAAAGAACACATAAGAATCGGTTCCGAAGCTGAAATCTCAGCTGAAACCGAACAAAAACACAAGAAAACACTCACCTTCAAAGGTTTCTCTAACTAGAAACAGATGAAAACCCTGTTCTTCTTCTTTTTCTCTTCTTTGCATCTGAGAGGACATGAATGCAGATGTAGTGGGCGGCCATGCCTCTTTTAAACATAAAATAATAAGGTTTTGTCCTTTATACAACTTTAGCCCCTCCACTTATGCGGATTTTCCTTTCTTTCTTTATACTTTTCTTTTCTTTTTCTTTTTTTTTTGCAAATTTTCGGGTGTTACAAATTCGGATAGTCTTCTTCGTTGAGAAGACGAGGAGGCCTCGTGCTAGTTCCGATCTCATTATCAAGATTAAGAGTAGCAGTGACGTGCTTCAGATTTGCTATTTTCTCACTTAGGAATCAAATTTACCAAAAATTCTTCAAACTTGTACTTTTCGCGCGAATAACCAAGTTCTCGTGCGAAATTACACAAACTTTTCGAGTGGAATGTTTTGAAACTAACTTTTGCGAAAACTACAACTTCTCACGTGAGAAGAATCTTCTGTAACAAACTTTTCAACAAACTATTGTGAAAACTTCTACTTCTCAAGCAAAATCAAACTTTTCGCACAGATTCACAAACTTTACGCCTGACTCATTTCTTCAATTTCGAATGTTTTCAGCTTCAATCTTTCAACAAATTGATTAAAATTTGATTAATTAAGTGTTCAATTAGTGATTTAGGTTCACTTAAGATCCTAATTGTCTCTAATTGATTCAATTAAGATCGATTAAGCTCAAAAACGCCATCAATTCTTCAATCACCAAACTAATTAGTCTTACCATCTTCAAATCTGATCAAATTTTGCTAAAATCAACTAGATCATCAAAAATCAAGTAACTCAAGGCTTACGGACTCTTCAAAACACTAACTTCAATATTCAAATCAATCGATATAGAGCAACAAGGCTGTGTTACCAATTGTAAGGATCAACACAATACAAAGATCGATCTCATAATGAAAATACGGGATGTTGACATTACGGATAAGATTGAAGAACACAAACATAAGATGTAAATAACTCCAGTTGTATTGCTCTCTGATATTTGACAAATTACAGTAAGTGTGAAAATTAGGAAATGAGACAAAAGCTTACTAATTACATTACAAAACTTCTATATATACTAAACTAGAAGTTCCCACGCGAATCACTAGTTCTCGGGCGACTTGATGTTTTCGCGTGAAAATCAAGTTATCGCGTGACAACTTGACTTGTCGCATGACTTGATCTTCTTCATCTTGATTTGATTTCCCGAGCCTATAGGTTCAACCCTTACAGGTAGTTTTCATGCGAATGGTCAACTAATCGCATCTAATTTCCTTTTAGTCTATTGACTTCTCACATGAGACTAGTTCAACTAGTTGCACCATTTAACTAGTCGCACACTATGAACTTATCGTACCCAATGAACTTTTCACACGCAAGATGTTCACGTTATTTTGAGATTTTTAAATTTTTTTTAATGTTTATTCATTTTATTTGATCTTTTGATTTATTAGGTTTCAAATCAAGTTTATCCAAATGTTAATAATTAACCAAAAACCCTCAAATTTGTAAGTTATTTAATAAAATAAAAAACAAAATGCAAACTAACACAAACAAACAAAAAACATGTTGAAACAAACAATAGACTTATAACATAAACTATTTTTGGTAAATTTTCAAGTATAGGATCATATTTCTTTGAAATCAATTACTAACATCTTCCAGCTGTATTTAGAATAAGACTGGTTAAGGTAATTGTCAATATGGTTTATCCATATTAAACTCAGACTTTAATTTTTATTTGGACAGATAGTCTATGATATTTATCATGTTTTAATTGTTTACATGAAATCAATGGATCCCATAATCAAAAATCCTCTATAACCCCTATCCTGCTTGAAAACACTTTTAAGATTTTCAAATCACCCTAATTTGATTTAAACCTTTTACCTCTGATAAGAATTTTATTATCCCATTTTATAATATCTATATAGAGCATAACTAGTCTAAAAAATATTTAACATAGAATATTAATAAGTTGCAGGACTTATTAACAGCCGGTAGGACTTATGTTTTTTCCTCGTAAGACGTTTAGGACTTATATGCCAATTCAGACTTACATGCCCCATCTTTTGATTTTGCCTCCTATGTCAGAACATATTCTCAAAAAGAAAATTATTTATCATTTAGTACGTATGTCTTTGACATATCTTTTATTATTGTGCACATTGACATCTTTTATTCTATATGGCCTTTTGTTTTTGTTTCTTTTTCTCTTTTGTTAACTTTCTTTTGTTTTTGCTTTTTGCATGACTTTCATCTTTATCACTTTATATATATATATATATATATATATATATATATATATATATATATATATATATATATATATATATGTAATACCCATGAAAGCTACTGAGTCAGAAAGTATCTGCCTTGAGTATGACTAGACTGTAAGTCTTTGTTTTAGCATGGAATTAGTGTTACCATAAAACCTTGATGCGTAACCCACTATAGTCATAGAGAACTTAATTTCAATGCATCACAGATCATAGTTATAGGATTGAGTTATAATCAATGCAACAGTTTCACAAGGTGGGAGAGTTAATAACACTTAGCAATTCAAATAGGAAACCAGTTGGAGTGAAGCAAAGAACACAAGAAAAACAAGAACATACGGATATTGTTTTCAAGAATGATGTATATTGCACTCAAGCTCTTTTACAAGTGTTACAAAGCTTATCTAAGTTACAAGTACTCAAGACACTTTATACTACATCCTACAGCCGGCCATACTTTGAAGGCCAGCTGGAAACACTAATCTAGACAACAAGATCAATGTAGAGTCAAAAGGAAGATTGCCTTTTGACTAGTGACTATGACATGCCATAGCTCATATCCTAATCTATTACAAAAAGGTAAAAGTACATATTTGAAAAGTTACAGACAAACGAACCTTAATCTATAGTTGACAAAATTATGGACCTTTTCATCAACTCATGCAAGTTGGTGAGACATCAGAAGTGGCAGCGGAAAGTTGTTCAGCTTTTGTCAAAAGGTAATTCAGAAAAAGCATGTCTTCTCTGTCTTCGAAAGAAATCTGTTTTTCGCTTCGGAAGACTTTGTCTTTGAAGCTTCAGAAGACTTCATTTTTGGCTTTGGAAGATTTGGTCTTTTGGCTTCGAAAGATTTGATACTTGGCATAATTCTTTGAGTTATATCAAATCTTTCGAAGTAACTGTGACATCCAGTAATTTTCCGTTACCAAACTCCGTTAATTCCGTTAGGTTTTGCATACAGGTGTCGTGAGCACACACTAGTTGTCCTTGTACGTTGGTGACTTAATAACAATTATCTATGATAAACAGATAATAACTTAACTAAAAATGTGATTATTAATTTGTGCTTATGTGCTTACGCTATTTAAATATTATTTGTGAATATTACCATGGCAACGTGTTATATCTATTTCGTGTGTTTGGTGACTAATGGAAGTTATGCATGATCATTATTAATGATTAATAATATTGGTGTTTAGTAGTTAAAAACTATTTAAAAAGTGTTTAATGGATTAGTTTTTATAAAAGTTTAAACGATAAGGGTTAAAATGTAATTATTCTAAACATAATATTACCTAAAACAAAACCCTAATCCCCCCACCCCCCCCATTCGGCCGCGAAAAGCATCCACACACATACACATTGCGACTTTTGAACCAAGAATAAGCATTCATCATTGATCTCGGTTAGTTTCAAGGATTACAACATGTTAGCAACATCAATTCTTAGCAACTACGCGATTAAAGGTTAGATTTTTATGAGTTTTTCATGGTTTTTGAATGTTGGCCGAACCCTAGTTCGAACCTTACATAAAATGTTGAATTTTTGATTTTTTGTTGATGGTATGATGTTAGTTAGATAGTATTGATGATAGTTTACGTGTCTTATACAAGAAATTCATGATTTTGATGCGTGGATCATACCTTACTAATAATAGTAACTTTATTGCATGAACTTGATGATTTGATGATGTTATGATACTAATGATGTTGTATGAGTGTTGGAATTATGATGACTATGCTAGAAATCCAAGAATTGATCATGTAGTTCATACCTTGCTAAAAGTGGAAACTTTTGGATATGATATTGGTGAATTATGATGATTTGATGATGTTGAACATGTTTAAATGATAGTTATGAGCTTGAATGGGTGTTGTGTTGATGAATTCATTATTGAATTGAGCGTTAGATTGATTTTGGGATGTTACTTTCCCAAAAGGGAAACTTTATTTGTGTAGAATCCTGGATATGGTGAATTGGACACATTTATGGTATTAGAATCATGTTAGAATGCTCATTGATAATGTCTAATGTGTTGGTTTGTGATGTTTGGGTCTTATGGTTAGTTGGTGCAACTATGGGTACATGTGAGCTTTATTGGAAAATGTGCAAGTGTATATGCTATGGGCTATGATGAATTGTCATTATTGATTTCATAAGACTAGTGTCTAGCTTATATGTGTTACATGTGGAATACTCATCATGGGTATCATACACACGTGCGAATATGAGGCCCCTACTTTGTAGGATAGGCAGGGTTAGGGTGTGCAGCCGTGAGTGGCTTCACATGGCATGTTGGGAGTGACAAAACTCAATGTTTGATGTAAGGGAATCTAATTTAGAATCAATGTTGTATGATGGTTTGGATTACGAGCGTTGTATGTTAACCTGGATTAGCATGAAAAGCATGATAAGTCTTACGTGTTGCAATGTGGATTATGAGAACAACTTGTATAGTATTCTGGAACATCATGTTAAATTATTAGTTGTTATATTTGATCAAACAAG
Organism: Flaveria sonorensis; assembly: GCA_025506505.1. Classification (NCBI taxonomy): domain Eukaryota; kingdom Viridiplantae; phylum Streptophyta; class Magnoliopsida; order Asterales; family Asteraceae; genus Flaveria; species Flaveria sonorensis. The sequence continues at coordinate 27,021,975 of CM046433.1, forward strand.
GAATTAATTTAATATGTCACCAATGTGTTAAATGGGTCAACTAGGTCAAATGAGTCTTGTTTTTCTAAAACCTTTGGTCAATGTGTTTATTGAGTACTTAGGGTTGTTAATGATTCTGTGTACACGTACTCATGTACTTGTGTGTTCTAGGTAACCTCTAAAGGTTTTATTTCCTCTCTCTCTCAAGTTAGCTTTAATACCATTCGTGTGCACACCAGGTGAGTTCATGCCCTAGTTTCTTATACACTCTCTTTTGGGGGAGATAGCATACTCATTTACAAACGCTTTACTATTGTAAGTTGTGTATAGTATAACATAGTGTGATATACCATGGAAGTCCTCACACTTTCGGATCGTTAATATTGGTAACTAGCGGGAAATCTTGGGTAGTACTACTGGGTCTGACGAGCCCCACCTGTGCGACTCGAGGTCAAACGGGTGCAATTTTGTCCTAACACAAACAACATCACGACCTGGTAAGTCATGACGGCAGGCAACAAATGAAACACAGTAAGCTTCGATTGCTAAATCACTATGGTTATTACTTGTGAATATAGACTAGCTATATATTTCAATGCACTTCTTATGTTTTACAACTGTACTGATTTATGACTAACGCAAACTCTTGAACTCACCAACCATTGTGTTGACTCTTTTAGTATGCTATTCTCTGGTTGTGGTTAATGAAAAGCCTAGGAGCACTCATGGGTCAACATTTGTGAGTCAGCATTGTTGGGAACATTTGTTGGTTTTGCTATTTGAATTATTGTGTATTTTGTTTTGAACAACGGTTGGCGCATTTTTGCGCATTTTACATTACATTACATTACTTTGGTTTGTCTTGTTTATTGAACGCTGCCGCACTGTTTTAAAGTTTCAAACTCTGATTTTGCTTGAAAGTTTCATATAAAGTCGTTCTGAGTAACTAATGACTGAGATCCTGGTTTGTCACACGCCTCGTGGTAAAACCCCGCACGTGGATTTTGAGGGTGTGATAGATTTGTATCAAAGCCATTGGTTATAGGGAACTAGGTTGCATACACACTAGACTATAACCACATAGTTTGTTAGTTACTCATCACTTATTCTTTACTGTATACTCATTGGCATACACAACACGTACCTCGCAGCATGGCATCGTCATTAAGAGCTCTAGGCAAGAGACATGCACGATCTGAGTCACCTCCTCCTTCTCCTGTACCTGATAGGGGATCAGACTGGCCTTGACATCCTTACCCCTCTGAAGAGATGGATTGGGATCAGCCATTCGCATTACCCGAGCTCGTTCCTCCACGGAACTTGAACTTCTATCCTACCTATATACAACGCATGGTTTACAGGGAGCGTGTAACAGCTGCAGCTCCTACCCGACCTAGGACTAGGTCATCGATAGCCTCTACATCACCTACTCTTCCTTCTCTAGACATCCCTCTCGAGCAGGCAACTGCAGCTTTAATGGCTACGTTAGACATTGAGCGACAACGCATTAGAGGACTCACTGATGAGAACTCCACTCTACGATTTGAGATGCGTCAGTTGTGTTTTCAGGTGGAGACGCTTCAGGAGCGACTCTAGATGGCCATTGGTGGGCATCATACCCTCGCAGGAAATGTTGTGGCACTTACTAAGCGCATGAATGCGCAAGAGCACCATAACATAGTCATCGATGATAGATTTACTGATCTGGAGGCACAGCTAGCGGCGCTTCAGATTATCGAAGCCCTTATACCTGAGGAAGAACCAGAAGAAGATCCAGAGGAAGAACTAGATAAAGTCCAGAAGTTGGAGGCTTTCTGGCAATTAAATATGGAAGGAATCTGAGATCGAGGTTTACACCACGAGGTCTCATGAGTTGGCGACACTTTGCCCTGGCATGATCGACCAGCCGATCAAACGAATTGAGCTTTCTCTACGTGGCTTGGTTCCAGAGATACAAAGTATGGTGACTGTTGCCAACCTCCCTACTCTTCAGCAGGTTATTCAATTGGCTCACAAGCTTACTGACCAAGCTATAGAGCAGGGAAAGCTACCTAAACTGGGCGCTGTAGCAAGCGTGCCCGACAATAAACGCAAGTGGGATAACTCTGGCAACAAGGGATCTTCATCAAACAGCCAATCTCAGCAACATTAGCAGCAACAACAACACATTCTACAGCATCAGCATCAACAGCAGCAAAGGAAGTTTGAGAACAACCGTAGTTTCAATCAGTCATCCTCCTCATCCTAGGGACAAGGTGGATATGTGGGGAAATATCCCAAATGTAACCGATGCAACTATCACCATACTGGTAGGTGTGACAATATTCTATGCTAGCGTTGTGGTAAGGCTAGGCACGTAACAAAGGATTGCCGTGGTGAGTTGATGAAGACGCCTCAGCAAACCCAAGAAACACCAAAAGGTTGTTTTGAATATGGAAAGGAAGGACACTACAAGAGGAATTGTCCTCAATTGAAGAAAAATAGGAATGGTGCTGGAAATGGTGGAAACAACAACAACAACAACAATAATGGCAAGGGTGACAATAACGGTGGCAACAACAGTGGAGCTAAAGGGAGAGTCTTTGTCATGGGCTCAGGTGAGGATCTAAATGACCCTACTACTGTTACTGGTAAATTTCCTGTTAATGGTCGTTTTGCAACTATATTGTTCGACATTGGAGCTGATAGAAGTTTTATCTCTAGTAAGTTTAGTAGTCTCTTAAGTGATATTCCTTCTCCATTGGAATCTAAATATACTGTAGAATTAGCTGATAGTAAGCAGATTCACGTAAAGCATTTCCTTAGAGATTGTAAGATAGAACTTGCTGGTCATACCTTTGACCTTTATCTCATGTCGGTTACACTAGGGAGTTTTGATGTAGTAGTAGGCATGGATTGGCCTTTCCGACAAGCAGGCGGAAGTCATATGTCACGAGAAGATCATACGAATCCCTATTGGTGAAAAAATTCTTACAGTCAGAGGTGATAGAAGTGGTGTAGTGATGGGCATCATCTCATTCATGAAAGCACAGAAGTTTTTGCGGAAAGGTCGCTTAGCCATATCAGCCCTCGTTACTGATAAACAACCAGAAGAAAAAAGGATAGAGGATATCCCTGTCGTTCGTGACTTTCCTGAGGTGTTTCGAGAGGATCTGCCTGGATTACCACCTCATCGTCAACTTGAATTCCAGATTGATTTGACTCCAGGAGCCGCTCTGATTGCGAGAGCACCTTACCGGTTAGCTCCAAACAAACTACAAGAATTATCTGCTCAACTACAAGAGCTGTTGGATAAAGGGTTTATTCGACAGAGCTCGTCGCCTTGGGGAGCACCAGTTCTGTTTGTCAAGAAGAAGGATGGTACATTTTGAATGTGCATCGACTATAGAGAACTGAACAAGGTTACGATCAAGAATAGATACCCACTATCTCGAATAGATGATTTGTTCGATCAACTTCAAGGACCAAGCTACTATTCTAAGATTGACTTGAGGTCTGGGTACCATCAACTGAGAGTTCGAGAGGAAGACATCTCGAAGACCACCTTCCTTACACGTTACGGTCATTACGAGTTCTTGGTCATACCATTCGGGTTGACGAATGCACCAGCCGTATTCATGGACCTCATGAATCGTGTGTGCAAACCCTATCTCGATCAGTTTATTATTGTGTTTATCGATGACATATTGATCTACTCAAGGAATGAGGAAGAACATGAGGAGCACTTACGTTTAATCTTAGAATGACTTAGAAAGGAAGAAATGTATGCCAAGCTCTCCAAGTGTGATTTCTGGATACGTGAAGTGCAATTCTTGGGTCATATTGTTAATGAGAAAGGAATACATGTCGATCCTGCAAAGATTGAAGCAATAAAGAATTAGGCGGTACCCAAAAAGCCAAGCGAGATACGACAGTTTCTTGGACTGGTAGGATACTATCGGCGATTCATTGAAGGATTTTCTAAGATCGCTCAACCTCTCACAGCCTTGACTCACAAGATAACAACGTACAAATGGGGTGAGAGTCAGGAATCTGCTTTCCAATTACTGAAACAGAAACTGTGTAGTGCACCGATATTGGTGTTACCAGAGGGATGTCATGACTTCGTAGTCTATTGTGATGCTTCTATTCAAGGACTTGGTTGTGTCTTGATGTAGCGAGATAAAGTGATAGCTTACGCCTCAAGACAACTAAAGGTACATGATAAGAACTATACCACCCATGACTTGGAATTGGGTGCGGTAGTTTTTGCCTTAAAGATCTGGAGACCTTACTTGTATGGTACTAAGTGCACTATTTACACTGATCACAAGAGTCTTCAGCACATCTTTGAGCAGAAGGAATTGAACATGAGGTAAAGGCGCTAGGTAGAATTATTGAACGACTATGATTGTGCTATCAAATATCATCCGGGAAAGGCTAATGTAGTCGCTGACACGCTGAGTAGAAAGGAAACTGCTAAGCCCCGATGAGTGCGAGCTTTGCAACTTACGATTAGCACACGATTACCTGAACAAATCCGAGAGGCTCAGACAGAAGCTCTGAAAGCAAAATACATTGGGTCTGAATCTTTACGGGGAATGGACAAACAATTTGAATTGAAAGCGGATGGAATTCGTTATTTCATGTATAGACTTTCGGTACCTTTGTATGGAAACCTAAGGGACTTGGTTATGAGTGAGGTTCACAAGTCTAAGTACTCTATACATCCTGGTTTAGACAAGATGTATCATGACCTGAAGGCGCACTACTAGTGGCCTAACATGAAAGCGGATGTAGCTACAAATATGAGCAAGTGCTTGACCTGCTCGAAAGTAAAAGTGGAATATCAGAAACCATCTAGGCTATTACAATATCCTGAGATTCCTATATGGAAGTAGGAATAGATTTCAATGGATTTCATTACCAAACTACCCCGGACTCCTACTGGTTGTGACACGATATGGGTTATCATAGATCAATTAATGAAGTCCGCTCATTTCTTGGTGATAAAGGAAATGGACAAAATGGACAAGTTAACCCGACTCTATCTGAAGGAAATACTTTCGAGACATGGTGTACCAGTCTCAATTATTTCTGACCGCGATGCTCGATTTACATCGCACTTCTGGCAGTCATTACAGAAATCTTTGGGTGCGCGATTAGACATGAGAATTGCTTATCATCCACAAAGTGATAGTCAAAGTGAGCGTACCATACAGACATTGGAGGACATGCTACGTGCTTGTGTGATTGACTTTGGGAATAACTGGGAGTTCACCTATCATTGGTGGAATTTTCTTACAACAATAGATATCACACTAGCATAAAGCCAGCACCTTTTGAAGCCTTGTATGGACGAAAATGTAGATCAATAGTTTGCTGGGCGGAAATTGGTTATAGTCAGCTAACGGGTCCCGAGTTAGTGCACGAGACCACGAAGAAGATCGTACAAATAAGGAACCGTATGGCTGCAGTGCGAGACCGACAAAAGAGCTATGCAGACAAGTGACGGAAACCTTTGGAGTTTCAGTTTGGCGACAAAGTTTTACTGAAAGTCTCAACGTGGAAAGGTGTGATTCGATTCGGCAGAAGAGGCAAGCTTAATCTGGGATACGTTGGACCATTTGAGATTCTAGAAAGAATAGGTTCAGTGGCGTATCGATTAGACCTACCTGACTCACTGAGTGGAATTCATAATGTATTCCATGTCTCAAATTTGAAAAAGTGTTTATCGGACAAGATGATGGTAGCACCTCTTGAGGAAGTGCAAGTAGATGAGAAATTACGCTTCATTGAAGAACCAGTCGAGGTGATGGATCGTGAGGTAAAGACGCTTAAGCAAAGCAAGATACCCATGGTCAAAGTTTGTTTGAACTCTAGACGTGGACCGGAATTCATGTGGGAACGTGAGGACCAGATGAAGCTTAAGTATCGTCAGCTGATCAAAACAACGACGACGGCCAGCGAAGGTATTGATTAGATTTCGGGATGAAATTTCTTTCAACATGGGGATGATGTGACAACTCACCCAAAACTCACTCGATTAATTTGTGCCAATGCAGTAGACCAGTGATGGAGCATACCATGTAATGCAATTTTCGAAACGAAAATTCTTTCAACATGGGGATAATATGACATCCGGTAATTTTCCGTTACCAAACTCCGTTAGTTCCGTTAGGTCTTGCATACACGTGTCATGAGCACACACTAGTTGTCGTTGTACGTTGGTGACTTAATAACAATTATCTATGATAAACAGATAATAACTTACCTAAAAATATGATTATTAAGTTGTGCTTATGTGCTTACGTGATTTAAATATTATTTTTGAATGTTACCTTGTAACGTGGCAACGTGTTATATCTATTTCGTGTGTTTGGTGACTAATGGAAGTTATGTATGATTATTATTAATGATTAATAATTGGTGTTTAGTAGTTAAAAACTATTTAAAAAGTGTTTAAAAGATTAGTTTTTATAAAAGTTTAAACGATAAGGGTTAAAATATAATTATTCTAAACATAATATTACCTATAACAAAACCCTAATCCCCCCTCCCCACCCTTCGGCCGCGACAAGCATCCACACACACACACATTGTGACTTTTGAACCAAGAACAAGCATTCATCATCGATTTTGGTTACTTTCAAGGATTACAACACGTTCACAACATCAATTCTTAGCCACTACAGAATTAAAGGTTAGATTTTTATGAGTTTTTCATGTTTTTTGAATGGTGGCTGAACCCTAGTTCGAACCTTACATAAAATGTTGAATTTTTGATTGTTTGTTGATGGTATGATGTTAGTTAGATAGTATTGATGATAGTTTACGTGTATTATACAAGAAATTTGTGATTTTGATGCATGGATCATACCTTACTAATAATAGTAACTTTATTGCATGAACTTAATGATTTGATGATGTTATGATGCTAAGGATGTTGTATGAGTGTTGGAATTATGATGACTATGCTAGAAATCCAAGAACAGATCATGTAGTTCATACCTTGCTAAAAGTAGAAACTTTTGGATATGAGATTGGTGAATTATGGTGATTTGATGATATTGAACATGTTTAAATGATAGTTATGAGCTTGAATAGGTATTGTGTTGATGAATTCATGATTGAATTGAGCGTTAGATTGATCTTGGGATGTTACTTTCCCAAAAGGGAAACTTTATTTGTGTAGAATCTTGGATATGGTGAATTGGACACGTTTAGGGTATTAGAATCATGTTAGAATGCTCATTGATGATGTCTAATGTGTTGGTTTGTGATGTTTGGGTCTTATAGTTAGTTGGTGCAACTATGGGTACATGTGAGCTTTATTGGAAAATGTGCAAGTGTATATGCTATGGGCTATGATGAATTATCATTATTGATTTCATAAGACTAGTGTCTAGGTTATATGTGTTACATGTGGAATACTGATCATGGGTATCATACACACGTGCGAATCTGAGGCCCCTACTTTGTAGGATTGGCAGGGTTAGGGCGTGTAGCCATGAGTGGCTTCACATGGCATGTTGTGAGTGACAAAACCCAATGTGTGATGTAAGGGAATGTAATTTAGAATTCGTGTTGTATGATGGTTTGGATTATGTGCGTTGTATGATAACCTGGATTAGCATGAAAAGCATGATAAGTCTTATGTGTTGTAATGTGGATTATGAGAACAACTTGTATAGTATTCTGGAACAGCACGTTTAAGTATTAGTTGTTATATTTGATCAAACAAGGACTTAATTTAATATGTCACCAATGGGTCAAATGGGTCAACTAGGCCAAATGAGTCTTGTTTTTCTAAAACCTTTAGTCAATGTGTTTATTGAGCACTTAGGGTTGTTAATCATTCACAAAGATTGAACGAGAAAATGAAATCGGGAATGATCAAATGACTTGGTAAACAGATCAGCAATATTTCCATTTGATTTGAACTATTCAAGATAAATAAGCTTTTGATCAAAATAATCACGGATAAAATACATTCGGATGTTGACGTGTTTTGTTTTTTTAGTGTTGAGTCGAATTCGTCATAATGTTTAACATTGTAGAATTATCAGACTAGATCTTGGTGTTGTAAATGTTAAGACCATAATCAAGAAGTTGTTGTTGAATCCAAATGATTTGGGAATAGTAGCTTGATGCAACCACGTATTCAGCTTCTATAGTGGATGTGGACACAGTATGTTGCTTGTTGCATTGCCATGAAATCAACTTATTTTCTAGAAATTGACATGCACTTATTGTTGATTTCCTGTACAAATTACACCCTGCATAATCATTGTCAGTATAAACATATAAATTAAAATCAAAATATTTAGGATACCAATGTCCAATTTTTGGTTGGCCCTTGAGATACATGAAAATTCGCTTAACAGCTTTCATATGAGACTCTTTTGGATTACTTTGATATTGTGCACACTAATAGATAGGAAACAAAATGTCTGGCCCACTGGCAGTAAGATACATCAGGGATCCAATCATTAATCAATACAAATGTTGATCAACATCTTCTCCCTTGAGATCAGGAGTTAAAGTTGGACGAGAAGACATCGGAGTTGGTGCATTCTTGGATTCTTGAAATTTATACCTATCCAGAATACTGAGAACATACTTTTCATGATGTATTAGAATACCCTGGTCATCTTGTTTAACTTGGATACCCAGGAAAAATGAAATTTATCCATGAGAGCTCATCTAAAATTTCTTTTTCATCACAGTTTCAAATTCCTTGCACAAGTCTTCATTAGTAGATCAAAAATAATGTTATCAACATATGTTTGGATAAGAACTAAGTCATCACCGGTATTCCTTAAGAATAAAGTTTGATCAATAGGACCCCATGTATAACCATTTGCAAGAAAATGTTCGGTGAGTGTGGCATACCAAGCAGAGGTGCTTAACGTAAGCCATAGAGTGCTCTATCTAACTTGTAAACATCGTTAGGATGATCTAGATCTTCAAAACTAGGTGGTTAGCAAACATAGGTTTCCACTTTCATTTCTCCATACAAAAATATAGTTTTGACATTCATATCATAAACTTTGAAATTCATGTAGAAACCATAAGCTAGAAAAATATGTATAGCTTCAAATCTTGCAACCAGAGCATATACTTCCTCATAGTCAAGACTTTCCACTTGGTAGAACCCTTGAACAACAAGTCTGGCCTTGTTGCGAACAATAACACCTTTCTCATCTGTCTTATTTTTGAATATCCATTTTGTTCCGATTGGTAGCTTATCCTCTGGAAGCTCACACAAATGCCAAACATTTAACTTCTTAATTTTCATTAACTTGTCTTGATGGCCTCAATCCAACTATTTTCTTTCAAAGCCATCTCAATGTTCTTTGGCACAATTTGAGAAATAAAACATGTATACAAACTTGTATTTATTGCTCCGGTTTGACTTCGAGTTCGAACACCTTGTCATAACAGACCAATGATTGCTTCTGTGGGACGATCTTTATGAATTCTCAAGTGAGGAATGAGATCTTTAGAAATAACTTCATCTAAATTAGACATATGACCAACGGGTTCTTCAACATGAGTTCCTCCTTCAGGTTGATACAATATGTTCCTCTTGATTAATATCATTATCAACTGATAGATCTTCAAATGGAACTTGAATTGTATTAATTGGATCATCTTATGTAAAAGAAGTTCTTTGATTAGAATCCTATGGACCTTGTTCAACTCTTGGATAAATCATGGTCAATTCAGGTTTAGAAACTTGATTTAGATCTGAAACTGATTATTGAACAACAGATACATTAGAAGAAAAAGATATGTCTAAAACTTTTCCTGTAGTCGAAGATAAAATAGATCCAATATCATCAGATAAGACATCTTGAATGGATGATGGTAAAGGGTGATTAGCTGTAGACATAATAGAAGGTCCATTAAATGTTTCAAAAAATAAAGCATAATCATATGCCCATGAAGGAGCAGATCCTGCATCTATTTTGTTAGATTCATGCCAATCTATATCAAATGAATTAATTAATTATTTTCACTTGTTTTTATAAACCCTATATGCAAGTTTATTGGTTGAATATCTAACAAAGTAACACTCATCAACTTTTTTTTATCAAATTTTGATTTAGAATCAGAAATGTGTAGCAAAGTACATCAACATCCAAATGTTTTAAAGTATTTGACATTGGGTTTATGTTTAAAAAATATATCATAAGGAGTCATGTTTTGCTAAAAAGAAAACCCAAGTAAATTTGGAAAAGTCATCAAATAAGGCATCTCATCCTTAGTCGCTAAAAAGAAAACCCAAGTAAATCTGGAAAAATCATCAGTAATGACCAAACAATATGCACGATGTCCCAAACTCAAAACACTTACCGAAACAAATAAATCCATGTGTAACAGTTGAAGGATTGATTTAATTTTTGTATGATGAACTGTTTACGAGGAAGTTTATGTTGTTTTCCTTTTAAAACATGACAGACAATTTTTAGTAAGTTGAAATTCTTTCAATGGTAGGCCTACAACATGATTTCTCTAACCAACTTGCTTATATTTTTGATGTTTACATGGCTAAGACGACGTTGCCATAGCATTAAATCACTTTTCGAGGCCTTTGATAATAAACAAGACACATTTACAATTGAATATGAACCAATCATACCAAGTAAGTATGTGTCTTTGTCACTCGAAGTTCTTAATAGAATCCTTTCATCAGGGATTACAAATCCATGTTTTAGAATAAGACATTTATTATCAATGAAATATGTTGAATACTTTTTATCACAAATTTAAGAGACACTTAGCAGATTATGTTTCAGTTTCTCCACAAAATGGACATCTTCAAAACTTAACCCACCATTAGACACTGTACATTTCCTTGTAATTTTACCACCTTTGTCTCCGGCAAAAATAACATACCCTTCGTTGTAAGGTTGCACTTTGTTAATAGAGATATATTATACGTCATGTGTTCAGAACAACAACTATCAACTTGCCAAACACTGTTGATGACTTGCCTTGGTTGTTCCTTCACATATGAATAAGATTATTCAATTTTTGGAGCCAAAGCCATTGTTGACTTGTGCACATTGTCATCATCCAAATATGATATAGATTTTAATATCATATCTCTTTTATCATTGAAAACATAGTATTCAACAATATCAGACTCTGATTGTTTTCCCTTGACCTTCCATTTTTGAATCGGTTTCATTGGTGTTTTAACAATTTTATTCAAAATGGTTTGAACTAGATTTGTGACAACCTGTGTTCTTCAGGTTATACTTCATTAACCTAACTTTTCAATATCTGATTATTTTCCATTATATTCACTAAATCTGATAACTACGAGTGAAAATAATAAACCTTTAGAGTTAGTTCGAACCCGTTATAGCTTAATTAAACCTAATACAAACTAACTAACAAATAATCATTTGTTTTGGACCATTAGCCTTAGTGGAGAGACTAATGTTGGCAACCTTCAAAACTTAATTCCATTAAGTAATCCCAACCCCCTACCCATAGCTTCCTCTTCATTCACAACATCACCATCACAAAATAACTCTAACCCTAATCGTTCCATACCTTTGTGGTGGCCCAACCACCTCAAGTAATCACCAGAAGTCTTTCTCACCTACAAACTTGTGTCATTGTAAGCCTCTCACAATCCATCTTTACCGCTCCATCGTAATTTTCGTTGATCCCATCGCCGCTCGACACCATTATCATTTTAATTAGTTCTGTTCACCAACCGAATCGCCTGCATCAACCGGTATGATCCATCTCTTGTTTATTTGTGTTTGCTATGTCGCGTTCGTCCGTATGGGTGTTCGGTTGCAGTTGATCGGGTTTTTTTCGAGGGTTGTGGGTTGGCTGGTGGTTGCTGTTGTGTTCTTTGTTGATGCATATGTGCTTATGCGATTTGGAGTGGGTATGTTTCTGCATATGTGATGTTATAGACGTTCATATATGTGTCGTGTGAGCGTATTCTACCTTTTTGATGTATGTGGGTGTATGTATGTGTTCTTATGTGAAGGAATGAGTCTTGCCATGTGTTTGGTGTATGTGTTCTTTGATGTGCATGTATGTTATGTTTTGTATGTGAATTTTGTGTGCCTGATTGTTCATATAAGTGAATCTAGTAAGCCTTTGCAGAATAGTTATTGGTATATTTACATATAAATATGTGATGTAGTATGCTGGTGATATGCATGATTGGTGTAATATGAACCCATATATATGTGGTTGATGTATAAATTATTATGTGTGTGTTACCATAGGTGGATGTATGGGGATTCATGCATGCTGGTACGTATTCATGTATGTGGGGTATTGCGTGTGTTTTGTTCGTATGAGTTTAATGATGACAATGGTTGTTTTGGGTCTCGCATTGTGTGTGCGTTCTGGGTTATGCATGAGGATTATATATATAGTAGTGTGTTAGGTGTATTATTCATATTGTTTGTGTATATTTATATACTATGTGTGATATATATATATATATATATATATATATATATATATATATATATATATATATTGCGGGTTGTGCTTGAGTGTGTCTGCTTGTGAATGGGGGATATCGATAACCTATATGTTAACCGAGCCGTGAATTCATAACTGTACGATCCATTGTTAATATTTAATATTAATTATATAATAAACGTGCTTTCAGGTTATTTGGAAAACTAATCGTTCGTGATTGCACTTATTGATATTGCTGTGCATTCAATGTGAGTTTACGACCCCACCTTACTTATATTCTTTTTGGGGAAAAGAAACATGTTCATTTTAAACGTTCATTCATTTGATCAATATTACTGTATTATCACATGTTTACTAGTGTTGTACCAATTTAGATCCTCACTTTCGAACCATTAATTTATGTACTTTACCGAGGTAATTCTGAGTAGATCTACTGGGTTTGACAAACCCTACCCGGGCTAGTCGCGCTAGCACGACTGAACGTCAAACGGGTGTTTAATTGACCTAATTTCTGTTGCTGTGGTCTGGTAGCCACTGCCGAGGCATACATTTACATTGTCAGCTTTGGTTGTGAACTTCGTACACTGTATAACATGTTATGTGGACTAGGTATCTACTGATATTACTTTGTTTACTGCATCTGCTTTATATTATGTTATTGTTTATCAAAACCTGTGAACTCACCAACCCTGTGTTAACACTTTAGCATGTTTCTTTCAGGTCCTTAAGGTCTGCATGGCTAGGAGCATCTCACTTTTGCATACATTCTAATTTCTTTAAGCGATTAAACATTGTTACTACAAATTATCTATTTCTTTTGGTTGCGCGTGTGTTGCGCTATTTGAATTATGAATGTTTACGCTTTTGCAAATGTTTTCATGAACTCATTATTAATTATGTTTTGGGAATTTTTGATAATAACCAACAACTATGTTTGGTAATTTGTGTGTCGTTTGGGTGTAACTAACGGTTAAGATCTGGTATGTCACGCGCCTAATGGTAAAACCCCGTTTATGGATATTGAGGGTGTGACAGCATGGTATCAGAGCCAATGGTTATAGCGAACTAAAATAAAATTTGCATTTCATTTGTGTTGCTTTTAGACTATAGCTTGATGCCTTAGTTACACGCATATAGACACGTTTAGACTTGTTGTTGGCCTTATTTGCCTTGCCTTGTTAGATTGCTTGCATTTGCTCATTCCTGTGAGTGGTTGATTACAGGGATCGCATCTTCTTCTGCAACCTTTTCTTCATTAGGAAAAAGGCCTGTTTGCTCTGATTCCCCACCCTCATCCTCTAAACCTGATGAGTGGTCTATGCGTCCTAACGATGCTGATGAGTTTCTCTCCGATTCATAAGTGGGAGAATTATCCACAGTACATGACACGGTTGATTCAGGAGAAGCGTGTACCTCTTACTCTTGAACGTCAACCCCAGACTAGGTCCGCTCTTTACTGAAGCCCTTATGCCCCTGTGCTACCTCCCCTCACTTGTCAGCCTGAGCAGGCCATAGCTGCCCTGGCATCCACTCTACATGTCAAAAATAAGCACGTCAAAGAACTGATGGATGACAACACGATGTTACGGAGAGGGTTAAGGGAATCCAGAGAAGAGATTGAGTAACTAAAGACGAGACTCAACACTCTTATTGATCGTCACAATACGCATGTTGACCGTGTTACGACTCTAGCTAAACACATAGTTGGTGACGAGGTGGACGTAGCAGCAAATAGTCAGCGTCTCGATGTCCTGGAGGGCTAAATCAACGCACTAAATGTAGTGCTAGAGCCTGAAGAAGAAGACACAGAAGAAGAACCTAAAGAGGCACCTAAGGATGACCCCGAGAATAGCACCGGATCTGTCGATTCTCATTGATTTCCTATTGCATTAATTTGTTTGTTTATCAGACTCTCATTTTCTTGCACCTAGATGGGAAGGGTTCTTTCCCATTTGACTGATGCTTTTGGATTATGATAATTGGTTTAAATGATTGTAGATGTACTTACAATTTATTTTATCAGAAATTATTATTTGAACATTAAGTATGGATGTGCTAAATTCTTTTAATTGCTTATACTTAAATGGAGTTGATATGTTGTATATTTACTTATTAAGAATGTATAGATGTGGACGCAGACGTGGTCGTGGTACTATTAACATGACACTAGCGGAACTAGCTGCGCTTATAAATCAGCATGTAACTGATTCGTTGGCTAACCACAACACGAACCCATAGCCTGCTCCGATCGGTAAGTAATACCAAATTCATTCCTGACGTTAACATTTTGTTAATCCTGTTAGATCTTAACACTTGTTGAAAAAATTCTGAACTCCTGATCTAAAATCTGTTGCAGGTTATGGGGTTTGTACTTTCAAGTCCTTCATGGATGGAAAATCCAATCCGTTTACTGGGGTTGAAGAAGCTATAAGTCTTTTGAGATGGTTCGAGAAGCTTGAATCAGTTTTTGAAATATGCAATTGCCCGGTGGCAAATCGGGTGAAGTATGCTACTGGTACTTTGGATGGAGCTGCCCTGTCATGGTGGAATACTCAAGTGCAAATGTTGGGGGTAGAGATGGCAAATCAAACTACTTGGGAGGATTTCAAAATTTTGATGAAGGAAGAGTACTGCCCTCATGACATCATGCAAAAGTTAGAGATGGAGTTCTGGAATCTCAAAATGTCAGGTTCGGAGATTGAGGCATATACCACTCGTTATCATGAGCTCGCTTCCCTGTTCCCCAATATGGTCAACCCTCCTTCCCTGAGGATTAAGAGATACCTTCATGGATTAGTTCCAGAGATTCAAAGTATGGTCACTACCTCTCGACCCAGCACCATACAAAAAGTAATCAGATTGGCCTATAGACTAACTGATTAGGCTGTCACGCAGGGTAAGTTGCCCCCACATGGTTCTACACCAACTCCATCTGATGGGAATAACAACCGAAAGTGGGAGCCCAGTTACAATAGCAAGTAGGGTAAATCTCAGCAACAACCACAACAATCCAAGAAGTTTGACAGCTCTTGCTCATTCAATCAGTCCACTTCATTGTCTCAGCACACGAGTAGTTATACTAGAACACTGCCTAAATGTAACAAGTGTAACTACCACCATAATGGGCCATGTAACAAGAACACCTATGAGAGATGCAATAAATTTGGCCACATAGCCAAAAATTGTCATGTGAATATAACAGCCAAGCAACCACCATATTAGGATGATCTGAAGAGCTATTATGAATGTGGTCAAATCAGGCATTTCAAGAGAAATTACCCAAACCTGAGGAAAACAACAATGGTGGTAATGGTGGTAATGGGGCTGGTACTAGGAAGGAGAATGGTGGCAATGGAAATGGCAATGGTGATGCTAAGGGTAGAGCCTTCGTTATTGGATTAGGTGAGGCTCGAAATGATCCTTCTACGGTAACTGGTAAATTTCCTATCAATGGTTGCTTTGCTTCTGTCTTGTTTGATTTTGGCGTTGATAGGAGTTTTATTTCTCATAAGTTCAGTAAGTTATTAGATGTCACATCTACGACTTTAGATTTGAACTATATCATAGAAATAGCTAATGGTAAGATTATAGAAGCTTCTTACATACATCGCATCTGTAAGATAGGTCTGTCTGGGTATGAATTTGATATTGATCTTTCGTCTATCACACTTGGTAGTTTCGATGTCATTGTCGGTATGGATTGGTTGTCTAGGAACCAAGACGAAATCATCTATTGGGAAAAACTCATTAGACTTCCTCTTCCTAGTGGAGAGATACTCACAGTGGAAGGTGATAAATGTAGTGCTGTGGTTGGTATTATTTCCTACATGAAGGCTCAGAAATGTCTGTGGAACGGACATTTAGCAGTTTTGGCCTTAGTTACTAAAAAGACCAAAGAGGAGAAACGGATGGAGGATATTCCTGTCGTTAAGGACTTTCCTAAAGTATTTCTAGAGGACTGGCCTGGTCTTCCTCCACATAGGCAAGTAGAGTTCCAGATCGCTCGGGCGTCGTATCTTTTGGCACCGAACGAACTTCAGGAACTATCGAAATAGTTACAGGAATTGTTAGACAAAGGATTCATATGCCCCAATTCGTCACCTTAGGTTATTCGTGAAGAAGAATGACGGAAGCTTTCGTATGTGCATTGACTATTGGGAACTGAACAAAGTCACCATAAAGAATCTTTACCCTCTTACATATATCAATGACCTATTTGATTAACTTCAGGGATGGAGTTACTACTCAAAAATTGATTTGAGATCTAGATATCATTAGCTCAGGGTTTGAGAAGATGACATATCCAAGACAGCTTTCAGGACTCGATACGAGCATTTTGAGTTAAAAGTCATGCCATTTGGATTGACAAATGCGCCTGCAGTCTTTACGGACCTCATGAACTGTGTTTGTAAACCCTATTTAGACAAGTTTATCATCGTCTTCATTGATGACTTACTAATTTACTCCAAGAATATGGAAGAACATGAGGAACATTTGAGACTTATTCCAGAGCTTCTGAAGACAGAACAACTATATGCCAAATTCTCTAAATGTGACTTCTGGATAAGAGAAGAACAATTTTTAGGGCATATATATACACACACACACACACACACACACACACACATATATATATATATATATATATATATATATATATATATATATATATATATATATATATATATTTATTGTGGGTTGTGCTTGAGTGAGTCTGCTTGTGAATGGGAGATATCAATAACCTATATGGTAACCGAGTCATGAACGCGTAACCGTATGATCCATTGTTAATAATTAATATTAATTATATATTAAATGTGCATTCAGGTTATTTGGAAAACTAATCGTTCGTGATAGCACTTATTGATTTTGCTGTGCATTCAATGTGAGTTTACGGCCCATACTTCTATTCTTTTTGGGGAAAAGAAACATGTTCATTTTAAATGTTCGTTCATTTAATCAGTATTTCTGTATTATCACATGTTTACTAGTGTTGTACCAATTTAAGTCCTCACTTTCAAACTGTTAATTTATGTACTTTAGCAAGGTAATTCTGAGTAGATATACTGGGTTTGACAAACCCCACACGGGCTAGTCACGCTAGCATGACTGCACGTCAAAGTGGTGTTTAATTGACCTAATTTCTATTGCTGTGGTCTGTTAGCCACTGCCGAGGCATACATTTACATTGTCAGCTACGGTTGTGAACTTCATACACTATGTAAATTGTTATGTAGACTAGCTATCTACTGATATTACTTTGTTTACTGCATCTACTTTAGATTATGTTAGTGTTTATGAAAACCTGTGAACTCAGCAACCCTGCGTTGATACTTTAGCATGTTTCTTTCTGGTCCTGAAGGTTTATACGGCTAGGGGCATCTCACTTTTGCTTACATTCTGATTTCTTTAAACGATTAAATAATTTTTCTGCAAATTATCTATTCTTTGGGTTGCGCGTGTCTTGCGCTATTTGAATTGTGAATGTTTACGCTTCCACAAATGTTTTGATGAACTTGTTATTAATTATGTTTTGGGAATTTATGATAATAACCAACAACTATGTTTTATATTTTGTGTCGTTTGGGTGTAACTAAAGGCTGAGATCCTGGTATGTCACGTGCCTAATCGTAAAACTCCGTTTATGGAAATTAAGAGTGTGACAGATTGGGATTGCTTTCATGAACATGTGCTGAATTCTTACTTGAATTTCCATTATTCGAATCAGATTTTGTCTAAACATTTTGTTTATCAATTAAGATGTTTGAATGATTTTTATTCTTATTAAATCTGGCGTTTGAAAATACTTGTTTTCTATTATGTTAGATAAAATTGTAAAATCTTTGTTTACATGTTATTTGATGTTGATGAATGCAATTCCTAGCCATATGATTTAGCTTGCCACAAACATAAAAACACTTCTTATGATACGCATTTTGCACTTGTGTATTTCCCTCAAATTGTTTATGATAACCACTAAAGTTATCATAGAATCTAGCTTTAGTATTTCCTTGGCATTCTGATTCTTTAACAATCTCTCTTTTCTTTCTTTCATTAAGAACATTTCTAGCAGAATCCAAAAGAATTAAGTTAATTTTCCTAACAGATTGATTCATTTCTGAAGCCGATGAGGCATGCATAGTAGCTTTAACCTTTTGAGTCATGGGTACTGGAATGGGACAAGTTTCCTTGATGCATGATCTACACATCTTGTTTCACAGAGTTAGAAGTAATAGGAGATTTATTTTTAAAGAAACAAGCATTTGTTTTATTAAAAATATAATATTCCTTATTGATGTTGTCTTTAGAAACAAATCTGTTATTGAAATCAATTTTCATGTCCGATTCAAATGTTGTAACATGTTTTCTTTCATTGTCTTTATGAGGAATCTTTGATTTTAAATTCTGTTGTTTTTTAGACATATTTGAACAAGCATTTGTAGAAATAGAAACATCATAAATTTCATTAATAGCAAGTGATGATTTACAAAAAGATTTTCCATTACAACTTTTATTTTCATTATCTATAAAAACTATTTCATCATCACTTTCTCATTCTTCAACCAACCTGTCTCTCTTCACACTTTCTACAAAAGAATTATCATCATTAATTTTAATTTGAGTTTTTATGATAGGGTCAACAGTGAACGTTGATCGGATGTGTTAAGTCTGAATTTGGTTGAAAACCTAAACCATCGGTTAGTTCTTCATCTAGTGTGGTAATAGATGAAGGTAAACATGTATAATCATGATTAATTGGTGGTGCAATGTTGAAATATCAAACTCCACTTTTACAACCATTAACTTTCTAAGTCATCTGAGAGTTGATTATACCTTCAACCATGTTTGAAAATAACTCAAACTTTTCAATCATTAATTTCGCAAATAAGAGTTCACTATTAAGTTTGTTGATTTCTAAAGATAGTTTATTATTACGTGTCATCAACTCATTGATGTTATAATACTTATCATAAAGATTCAATTTGGTCATTCCTATGAGTAATTGATTGCAGGAATGACATCTTCTTCTGCACCTTCTTCTTCTTTGGGAAAAATGTATGTTCGCTCTGATTCCCTGGCTTCATCTTTGGATACAGATGAGTCGCATATGCGTCTTTCTGATGCTAATGAGATCAATTATGACCAACCTTTCACCTTACCTCGTTACACGCCGGTCTATAAATGGGAGTGCTATCCTCACTATATGACTCGGTTGTTTCAGGAGAAACATGTTCCTCTACCTCCTGAATGTGGACCCCAGACTAGTTCCGCTCCCTTCTGATTTCCTAATGACCCCATCTTGCCTCCTCTCACTTCCCCACGAAAGCATGCCATAGCTGCTCTAACAGCCAGTTTGCATGTTTAGCGTAAGCATATCAAGGAACTCATGGATGACAATTTGGCATTGAGTGAAGGGTTGAGAGAATCAATAGAAGAAAATAAAGAACTAAGAAGCGACTCAATAGCCTCATCGATCACCATAACATATTGGTGGACCGCGTTTCAAATTTAGCTGAGTATGTGGCTGGTGACGAGGAGGACATTACAACAAACCATCAATGAATTGATAACATGGAGGGCCATATAAACACACTGAATGCAATGCCAAAATCAGAAGAGGACCCAAAGATAAACTAGAAGAGGCACCTAAGAAGACCCTAGAGGAAGAAACTGAGGAGCAGTCGGATGATGAGCCTGAGAATAACACCAAATCTGTTGATTCTTATTGATTTCCATTCCATTCATTTCATTCATTTATCTGACTTTTGTTTATTTTTCACCAAGATGGGAAGGGTTGTTTCCCATCCGACTGACATATTTGGATTTTGATATTTGGTTTAACTGAATTGCAGATGTACTTACAATTTATTTTATCAGAAATTATTATTTGAACATTAGTTGTGATTGTACTAAATTCTTTTAATTGGTTATACTTAAAAGAAGTTGAAAATGTTGTATTATTTGAACATTAGTTGTGATTATACTAAATTCTTTTAATTGGTTATACTTAAAAGAAGTTGAATATGTTGTATACTTACTTATTTTCGTATGTTTACTTAAAAGAAGGTAGTTATACTCAAAAAGCGGACGTGGTCATGGTTGTGGCACCATAACATGACACTTGCAGAACTGGCCACACTTATAAATCAGCAAGTGGCTGATGCGATGGCAACCACAACCATAACCCACAGTCCACTCCAATCAGTAAGTAATAACAATTCATTTATGAGGTTGACATTCTATCAATCCTGTTAAATTATAACACTTGTTAAAAACTCTAAAAACCCTGATCTAAATCTGTTGCAGGTAAAGGGGTTTGTACTTATAAGTACTTCATGGATTGCAAACCTGGCCCTTTTACTGGGGTTAAAGGAGCTATTGGACTCATATGGTGGTTCGAGAAGTTAGAGTCTGTGTTTGAGATATGTAACTGTCCGGTGGCAAATCAGTCTGTGTTTGGATAGAGCTACCCTATCCTAGTGGAACACCCAAGTGTAAATGTTAGGTGTAGAAGTCACCAACCAAACTTCATGGGATGACTTCAAGAACCTCATGAAAGAAGAATACTGCTCCTGTGATGAGGTGCAGAAATTGAAGATGGAATTATGGAATCTCAAGATGATGGGTTCTAAGATCGAATCGTATACCACTCGCTCTCATGAGCTCGCTACACTATGCCTTAATAGGATCAACTCTCCTTCATCAAGGATCAAAAGGTACCTTCATGGGTTAGCACACAAATTGACTGATCGGGCCGTCATGCAAAGAAAGCTACCCCCGCGCGGCTCTGCGTCAGTTACCACTAATGGAAGCAGCAAGCGTATGTTGGAATCTAGTCCCTGCGATAAACAAGCTTCAACTCAGCAACAACCTCAGCAACCAAGAAGTTTGACAACTCCCTCTAATTCAACCAGTCATCTTCATCGTCTCAGCACAACGGTGCTTATAATGGGATATTGCCCAACTGCAACAAATGTAATTACCACAATAATGGTAAATGTAATAAGAGCAACTATGAGAGGTGTGGTAAATTTGGCCATGCTGCTAAAAACTACCGAGTAAACATAATAGCAAAACCCCAAACCTAGCAAGATGAATAAAAGGGTTGTTACGAATGTGATCAAACCAGGCATTTCAAGACAAATTGCCCAAAGCTGAGAGAGAACAACAAAGGTGGGAACAATGTATAATGGGGGAAACGGGAATGGCGGTGCTAAGGGTAGAGCATTCTTCATTGGATTAGGTGAGGCTTGTAATGACCCTTCTACAGTAACTGGTAAATTTCATGTCAATGGTTGTTTTGCTTATGTGTTATTTGATTATGGCGTTGATAGGAGTTTTATTTCTCATAAGTTCAATAAGTTACTAGATGTTACATCTACAGCTTTAGATTTGAACTATACTTAAAAAATAGCTAAGGGTAAGATTATAGAAGCTTCTCACATATACTACAGTTGTAAGAAAGGTCTATCTGGGTATGAATTTGATATTGACCTTCTATCTATCACTCTCGGTAGTCTCGATATCGTTGTCGGTATGGATTGGTTGTCAAGGAACCAAGGGAAAATCTTATGTTGAGAGAAACTCATAAGACATCCTCATCCTAGTGGAGAGATATCATAGTTTTAGGGATTGAACCTAAAGGCTCAGAAAATCAAATCAAGATTATGAAGATCAAGTCAGGCGAGAACTTGAACTTGTCGTGCGAGAAGCTCATCTCGCGCGAGAACTTGGAAGTCTCGTGAGAACTATGCGAGAATTTCCTAGTTTAGTATAAATAGTTGTTTTGTATGTAATTAATAGAGATTTTTTCATTTCCACATTTCATACTTACTTGTAATTACTCAAAATCAAAGAGAAATAGAATTGGGAAGTTTATTTAAATTTGTGCTTATCTTCAACTATTCAATCTAATACCATGATGATTATATTCCACGTTCTCGTCACGAGATTGATCTTATTTGTATTGTGTTGATCCTTACAATTGGTATCAAAGCTTGATTTTCTCTAGATCGATTAATTTGAAGATTCAAGAGTGTTTTTGAAGTGTTCTTGAGCTCCAATTTGCATTTTGTTGAAGATCTGCTTGATTTCTATTGTTTTTAATCACTTTTGAAGATGTTGAATCCTACTGTGTTGTTGATTGAAGATTCGATGATGTTCATGTGATTAAACAAGCTAATTTGAATCAATTAGAGACACTTAGGATCAAAATTTGAACCTAAATCACTAATTCTAGGCTTAATTAATCAATTTTGAACAAATTGGTGAAAAACTAAAGTTGGATTGATCGAAATTGGAATGAGAATGGTTTAGACGAAAACTAGCAAATCGCACTTCTGTTTGTGCGAGAAGGCTGTTTTTAGCAAAAGTTTGTTGGAAAGTTTGTTATAGAAGATTCCTTTCCCGCCAAAAGTTGATCTTTTCACAAAACTCAGTTACAAAAGTATCCGTGTGAAAAGTTTGTGTGAGAAGCTAGTGCGAATAAGTTTTGTTCAAGACTGTTTGCGCGAGAACCTTGTCTTTCGTGCGAGAACTTCATATTTGAAGAATTTTTGAAAATTTTGAATCTAGAGTTTTAAAATGGCAAATTTAAAGCATATCACTGCTACTCTTAATCTTGACAATGAGATTGGCACGAGCACTAAACCTCCTAGACTTCACAACAAAGAAGATTATCCTCGACTGGGTGTATCGCTTTGAGAATCATGTTATTTACATTGAACCCTAGATGATACCGTCAATCAAACAAGGCCCATATATTCTTGTGTATAACAATGAGAAAAGAGAGTTGGTGCCCAAACTAGAACACCTTTGGGATGAGGAAGACATGAAGAAAATGGAACTTGATGACAAATCGTATGCTGCCATCACTATGGCGCTTACTACTGAGATTGCTCAAAAGTTCAAGGATTTCAGAAAAGCTAAAGGCTTATGGGATGCAATGGAGGAGCAAATAATGGGTAATAAGGATATGAGGGAAAGCAAAAGGGCATGTTCAACCAAGAGTTTAATATGTTTAACCACATACTTGGTGAAACCTTGGTGGCTCAAATGTCTAGGTTTGTTAAACTGATAAAGAAAATGAAGAGTGCGGGAATTACTTTGGAGAATATTGCTATAAACAAGAAGTTGTTAAACTCATTACCTTTGCAGCTGGATGACAAGCAGAGAGCTGCTAACTACATTAACACAATAGGAGCTAAAGCATCAACATTATATGCTAAAGCATCGGTAATGGTAATGCTGCTGTTGCTCACCGATGGGTGAGAGAGATGGAGGCTTTCCTAGAGATTAGTGAGTGTAGGGAGGACCAGAAAGTGAAGTTCGCCACTCACTCGTTTGTAGACTCGGCTTTGTGTTGGTGGGACAACATTCTCTAAGCCGAAGGCAGCAGAGCCATCAGGAAGATGAGATGGGGAGAGTTGAAGAAGATGGTACTTGAGGAGTTCTGTCCTCACAGAGAGCTTGATAAGATTGAGAGGGAGTTCCTACAGCTTGAGGTGGAAACCATGACACACCAACAATACACTACCAAGTTTAATGAGATGGCGAGGCTGGTGCCGGATCAGGTGACGCCGGTGTCGAGGAAGATTAAGAGGTATGTGCAGGGATTGCCGGCTGATATCCGCAGGCACTTGATTGCTGCCCGACCAAACACTTTTAGGTCGCCAGTGGATCTGGCTGGGAGGCTTTACGATGAGAGAGAGGTGGCGGTGGTTGGGGAGAAGAAGACAGGTGGTGGTGACAAGAACTGGAGCGGGAAACGGTTTGGACGTGGCGGTTTCACCGCAAATAACAAGAGGATGAGGGTGGATGACCGTAGGGTGGTGTCATCAAGCTTGGGGATGAAGAGGTGTGGTAAGTGTGGAAAGGAGCATACTGGGGAATGCAGGTTGGGATTGAACATTTGCTTCAAATGTGGCAAGCCCGGCCATGTGGCAAAAGTATGTAGGGCTATAAGATGTTCTAACTCTGGTGAAGAGTGCCATTTAAGTAGGGATTACAAGAAACAAAGGGCAGAGAGTTTCGGGGCGAGGAAGAGGATGGAGGAAGGTGGACAGAGGGCAAGTGCTAGAGCCTTCACAATGACGCGGGAGGAGGCCCGGGTAGACCCCGATGTCGTGTCAGGTATGTTTCTAGTAAACCAAACTTGTGCCTTGTGTTGTTTGATTCTGGTGCTAGTAGGAGTTTCATTTCTGCTACTTTTTGTGCTAAGTTGCTGGTTATTAGTAGAAGTATTGATGAGCCATTTGATGTAGAAACTGCTATTGGTAAGTCTACGAGAATTTTTGATATGATAGAAGGCTATGACATAGAATTAGAAGGCCATAGGTTCTAGGCTAAATTATTTGTGATCCCCCTAGGCGGATTTGATGTAGTACTAGGGATGGATTGGTTAGCAGCCTATAAGGAAAATATCGTGTGTCACAAGAAGATGATTCGATTAATTGCGCCCAATGGAAGTCCAGTGACGGTCTAAGGTGATCGTGTCACTATGGTTCCGAAGGTGATCTTGATGGCGGTGGCAGAGAAGTGCAAGAAACACGGATGTAGTGCCTACCTGGCTTATGTGAAGGATGTGGACGCGTCAGTACCACAATTGTCTAATGTACCAGTTGTGTGTGACTTTCTAGACGTGTTCCCAGAAGATTTACAGGTGTGCCATCGGACCGCGAGATCAAGTTTCGGATTGATTTGATTCCCGGTGCTCAACCCGTTGTCAAAGCACTGTATCGATTGGCTCCGACAGGGATGAAGGTACTGATGGTTCAACTGCAGGAGTTGATGGATAAGGGGTTCATTTGACCAAACATCTCTCCTTAGGTGCTCCGGTCTTGTTTGTTAAGAAGACGGTAGTATGAGGATGTGTATCAACTACCGAGAGTTGAAAAAGTTAACGGTGAAGAATCGATATCCCCTGCCCAGAATAGATGACTTGTTTGATCAGCTCCAAGGTGCCAGTTGGTTCTCACGAATAGATCTCCGATCTGGTTACCATCAGTTGAAGGTTAAGGAGCAGGATATCCCTAAGACAGCCTTTTGCACACGTTATGGACACTACGAGTTTCTCGTTATGTCTTTTGGTCTAACTAACAAACCAACTGCCTTTATGGATTTGATGAACCGAGTTTGTCAGCCAATATTAGATAAATCAGTGATTGTGTTTATTGATGATATCCTGTTCTATTCAAAGAGCGAAGAAGAACATGCCAGCCTCATACGCGAAGTGTTGGAGACACTTAGAAGGGAGAAGCTATATGCTAAATTCTCTAAGTGTGCTTTTTGGTTGCGCGAAGTTCAATTTTTGGGTCACGTGGTGAATTCTGAAGGAATTATGGTGGACCCGGCAAAGGTTGAGGCGGTGATGCAATGGAAGTCTCCAAAGACGCCATCCGAGATTCAAAGTTTCTTAGGATTGGCAGGCTACTACAGGAGATTCATTCAAGACTTTTCCAAGATAGCCTCACCTTTGACTAAATTGACTCGCAAGGCGTGAAGTTTGTGTGGGGTCGGGAACAGGAGGATACTTTTGAGGAGTTAAAGTCAAGATTAACTCAAGCTCCTGTTTTGACACTACCCGAAAGGAGTGAAGACTTAGTGGTGTATTCGAATGCTTCTTACTCGGGACTGGGTTGTGTGTTGATGCAACGTGGAAGGGTAATAGCCTACGCATCCCGACAGTTGAAAACTCACGAGGTCAATTATCCCACCCATGATTTGGAGCTAGCGGCTGTGGTTTTCACACTAAAGATTTGGAGGCACTACCTGTACATGACAAAGTGCACAATCTTCACAGACCACAAAAGCTTAAAGTATTTCTTCGAGCAAAAGGATCTCAACATGAGGCAGAGAAGGTGGTTAGAGTTGATCAAGGATTATGATTGTGAGATCCACTACCATCCGGGTAAGGCCAATATAGTGACTGATGCCCTCAATTGAAAAGAGAGACATGAGCCAATCCGGGTAAAAGCTTATCAGTTGGTGATGACCTCTGACGTGATGACGCATGTCAAGGAATTTCAAAATGAGGCGTTGAAAGAAGATCGCCTTAACTATGAAAGGATGAGAGGTCTAGTCATGGAGTTGGGAGAAAATACCCATGGAGTTCGAACCCGCTTCTGGCGGATGTGGATCCTTTGTTATGAAGACCTACGGGGCGGATCATGGATGAAGCTCATAAGACTTGATACTCCATTCATCCCGGCACTACCAAGATGTATCAAGAAATGAAGAAAGATTACTGGTGGCCGTGAATGAAGCGCGATGTAGTGGAGTATATGAGTAAGTGCCTTACTTGCTTGCAAGTGAACGCAGAGCACCAGAAGCCATACAGGAAGATCCAACCATTGGATATACTCGAGTGGAAGTGGGAGCATATCACCATGGACTTCATAATGAAGTTACCCCGCACGACAAGGGGGTATGACGCCATATGGGTGTTAGTTGATCATCTGACAAAGAGTGCTCACTTCCTACCGATCCATGAGATGTATTCATCCAAGAGACTGGCGGATATGTTCATTAAAGAGATTGTAGCTCGTCATGGTGTGTTGGTGTCTATCGTATCGGACCATGACACCCGGTTCACATCGATGTTTTGGAAAAGATTTCATGATGCGATAGGGACGAGGCTACACATTAGTACGGCTTACCATCCTCAGACAGATGGTCAATTTGAGAGGACGATTCAGAGGCTCGAGGATATGTTCCGAGCATGCGTGATCGACTATGGAGGAAGTCGGGATGATCACCTACCGTTAGCAGAATTCTCATACAACAACAGTTATCATGCCAGCATTGGTATGCCACCATATAAGATGCTATAAGGTAGATGGTGTAGGACGCCCATGTGTTGGGGTGATATCAAGCAGAAGGAGTTGGGAAGAATTAAGGTGATCGAGGCTATGACAGAGAAGTTGGAGAAGGTCAAAGCCTTCATGAAGGCGGCAAGAGATAGACAAAAGTCGTATGCCGACAAAAGGCATAGACCGATTGAATTCAATGTGGGTGATAAAGTCATGTTGAAGGTCTCGCCTTGGGAAGGGATCATCTGGTTTAGAAAGCGGGGTAAGCTCAGTCCGAGGTACATAGGACCTTTCCGAATTGTTGCAAGAGTAGGAGAGGTGGCCTATCGATTGGAGTTACCCGATGAGTTAAGTGGAATTCATCCAACATTCCATGTATCTCATCTGAGAAAGTGCCTAGCTGATGAAGATATGATTGTACCACTAGAGGATATCGAAGTAGATGAGTGACTCAATTATGTAGAACAACCAGTGGCCATCATAGACAGGAAGGAGAAAAGACTATGAAATAAATTGGTTCCGCTTGAACGTGTGCAGTGGAAACACCGGAAGGGTTCTGAGTCTACGTGGGAGACTGAGGAAGAAATGAGACAGCATTACCCATAGTTGTTCGAAGAGTGACAGGTTTCAGGGACGAAACCTCTTTAAGGGGGTAGACTTATAATACCCGAAATCCTTGTCAAAATAAAAGAAAAGAAAAGTATCTTGAAAAAAATGAAAAGGGGCAAAAGTGGAGGGGGGCTTTGTGTAAAAGGTACAAAAGTCAACTATTTTATTAATTTATGGGTATGGCGGCCTATATTGAGCTCTTTACCTGCTGTTTTTGACAAAGAAGAAAGAAAGATTGCTGAAACTTTTCCCTCTCGGTTTCAAGAAGAAGAAGAAACTGATTCTTGCACTTGGTAAGCAATTCGTTGCATAATTGGTTCGGTTTTTTTGGGATTTCAACCATAAAACCGATTTTTATGTGCTTTTTTGTGTTTGGGTGTTTGTTTTAGCTTGTTTTAGGTGTTTAAACTCTCATGCACACAAGTTTGGAGGAGTTTTACTTGTTGGCTGCAATAGGTGAGCTCTAGACCCTGGTTCTTTATGTGTTTTAAACTTTTAGGGCTGAAAATGCATGTTTTAAGGGTTTACAACTGTTATATGTATAACCGTATGTGTATATGCTTATGTCCTTGTGTTACATGGTTGTTTATGTGATGTTGTTGTTTAGAATGTCAGGAATAAGGTTAGAACAGGTTCATATACAGATGGGCTTGAATTTGATTCTGAAAACTGAACAACAGTTGGCCATACGCCCAAACAGGGCTCATGCACCTAGAAATTTGACTTAGAAAACTCCAAGTGCTGACCATGCGCTCAAGCAGTACCCCATGCGCCCAACCAGTTTATTCATGCGCCTAAGTGTAGGTCATGCGCCTAAACAATACCTCATGCGCCCAAAATTAGTGCCCAGATGCCTAAGTGTTGGCTCATGCACCCACATAGTGTTAATGCGCCCAAGCAGGATTCATGCGCCTGCATAGTGCTCATGCGCCTAGAACACTTAGAAATTTTTTTGAAATTTAGCGACATATAAATTTTAGGGTTTGACCCCGGATTGATTTAATGGTTGTATTTGTTTATTCCATGCATGTTTATGGCCTGTTCTTGTGTACCATAATACGTATTGTTATCTGGCTTCATGTGGTGTGATTATGCTCATAAGTACCATTATTAATCAAGTGAAATATTAATATTAATGAAAAGTGGAACATAAAGAACGAATGAAAAGACTTGCAAGCAAAATGAAAGGAGGTTCACAGCCACGGGTTGTCAGCTCAACTGCGTGGGGGTTAGCTACCCCATGAGGATGCATGCGGGGTCAATCTTTGAGATTGACGGGACCCTTGTGCATGCCCTAGGTAACTGGGTCAGCTTCGTACACAATGTTCGGGGTCTATTTATAGACCTCGGGCCCAATACCAGCTTCGTGCACAATGTTCGTGGTATTGCACATTGGTCTGGATGAATGTGAAAGATAATAAAGAATGTACAAAATGAATGATGAAAGGAAATAATGAATATTATCTTGTTGTACGTATGATATGTGCTCGCATACGAAAGTAATGTATTTTATTCAAAAAGGGATATTTTCATATACAAATCATACAAGGTATTTTTATACTTTTAAAACTTGGACTCACTCAGCAACGCTGACTTTTATGCATTTTCAGTTGGCAGGTAAATATTGCTGAGGATGGCACTCGGGGAAAGCTACTCGTCAGGGCAAGACTGGCATCCATTCATGCTTAATGATTTTGTTGTATTGTAATGCAACTAATTGATTATTTTGTAACTCTAACTTACAACGATATATTACTTTGCAACATTAATTATATGCATGAATGGTTTTTGGTATTAATTCTGTTGCGTTATTTTATGAAATGTAAGTTGTTTTACATATATTATGCTATGATTGACCAACTGTGAGGTCTTCGGGAACGGGGCCTTAGAAGTTGGGACTAAATGGAGGGATGCCAGCCCGAGTAGCTACATGCCATCAGGTAATTCTTTTCCAATGTTAACCGGTATTATGTGCGTGTGCTATCTGATTTTATGTGCCCTTACTAGATTTAAGTACTGATGTAGTCAGGATAGGAAATGCTCGGGGGATGAAGATTAAAGTATGTGGCTAATCACAACTGGCCATTGTAATTAGGGACTTACTATACTTAACATAAACTGAGCTATTACCTTGAATGACCGTGTTAGTGTTTGAATCTTATAGTGTTAGAGGATGGCTGGTGGTAGATCATCAAAGGCTTTTAGAGGAGGAGTATGAGGTGGTCGTGGTGCTGGGCCACGTGCCATAAGGAATAAGATAATGACTATAGAGACAGCTCTTGCTGAGCCTGTGCTTCATCATCCAGAAGGTGTGGATGAAAGTTCTAACTTAAGAGCCTCAATAAAGGAGGTGGTTGTGGAGGAGGTGCATAAGGTCATGCAGACGATCTTACCGTCTGTAGTGACTGAAGTCATCCGTGCTGTGAGAGAGGATGAGAAGAAGGAGAAGGAGGAGGAGAGAAGGAAGATGACTGGGAGAAGGGAGAATGAGGGAGATCATGGTGAGGAGGAGGAACTGAACGCTGGGATGGCAGCCTCTAGTGATGAGGAGGAGGTGCTAGTGCGGGAGACCACGAAGGGGTGCAGCTACGGGGCATTCCAGTGATGCAAACCCCCAACTTTCGACGGTAATGGTAGTGCTGCTGCTACTCACCAATGGGTGAGAGAGATGGAGGCTGTCCTAGAGATCAACGAGTGTAGGGAGGACCAGAAGGTGATGTTCGCCACTTACTCATTTGTAGACTTGGCTTTGTGTTGGTGGGACAACATTGTCCAAGCCGAAGGCAGCAGAGCCATCGGGAAGATGAGATGGGTAGAGTTGAAGAAGATGGTAATCGAGGAATTCTGTCCTCACAGAGATCTTGATAAGATTGAGAGGGAGTTCCTACAGCTTGAGGCGGGAACCATGACACACCAGCAGTACACTACCAAGTTTAATGAGATGGCGAGGCTGGTGCCGGATCAGGTGACGCCGGTGTCGAGGAAGTTTAAGAGGTATGTGTAGGGATTGTCGGCTGATATCCGTAGGCACTTGATTGCTGCCCGACCAAGCACTTTTAGGTCGGCAATGGATCTGGCTGGGAGGCTTTATGATGAGAGAGAGGTGGCAGTGGTAAAGATGAAGAAGACAGGTGGTGGTGACAACAACTAGAGCGGGAAATGGTTTGGGCGTGGCGGTTTAACCCCAAATAACAAGAGGATGAGGGTGGATGACCATAGGTTGGTGTCGTCAAGCTTGGGGATGAAGAGGTGTGGTATGTGTGGAAAGGAACATACTGGGGAATGCAGGTTGGGATTGAATGTTTGCTTCAAATGTGGAAAGCCCGGCCATGTGGCAAAAGTATGTGGGGCTATAAGATGTTATAAATGTGGCGAAGAGGGCCATTTAAGAAGGGATTGCAAGAAGGAAAGGGAAGAGAGTTTCAGGGTGAGGAAGAGGACGGAGGAAGGAGGACAGAGGGCAAGTGCTAGAGCCTTGACAATGACGCGGGAGGAGGCCTGGGTAGACCCTGATGTCATGTCAGGTATGTTTCTAGTAAACCAAACTTATGCCTCTATGTTGTTTGATTCTGGTGCTAGTAGGAGTTTCATTTCTGCTACTTTCTGTGCTAAGTTGTCTGTTAGTAGTAGAAGTATTAATGAGCCATTTGATGTAGAAACTGCTATTGGTAAGTTTACCAGAATTTCTGATATGATAGAAGGCTGCGACATAGAATTAGAAGGCCATAGGTTCTCTGCTAAACTATTTATGATGCCCTTAGGCGGATTTGATGTAGTACTAGGGATGGATTGGTTAGCAGCCTATGAGGCAAATATCATGTGTCGCAAGAAGATGATTCGATTAATTGCACCCGATGGAAGTCCAGTGACTATCTACGGTGATCATGTCACTACGGTTCCGAATGTCAGGATCAGTGATCTAAGTTTGATCAATTAGAGTTGAATCGCAGTGGAATTAGAGCAAGAATTAAACAAATATAGCAAGAACACAATAAATATTCAATGGAACAGTACACGGTTATATAGAAATAGGGTTTTCTGCAAAAGGGATAATAACATTCATGCACACATGCTTCGGTATAGCGGCTGCTAGGTTTTTCTAAGCTGCACAGATTACAATTAGGTCAGCATTCCTTATATAAAGGAATGTGACGTCTGCTGATGTCACTTGATAGTGACGTCTAACAGAATTATTACAAACTACTGAAAGTAAGCAAACTACTGAGAATGTTCACAACAACTGAGAACATCTCAGAGTATGCTAAGTACACGAAGAAACATAAAACTACTGAAACTACAAGTACAGAAGAAAATACAACTACTGAAAGGAAACCATCACAACTACTGAAGAGGTCTTCTTCAGCTGTTGTGACAACATCTGAAACTTGGTCTTCAGGTCTTCAGTCAGACTTTGTCTTCAGTCTTCAGCTTTGTCTTCAGACTTCAGACTTTGTCTTCAGTCACTTCAGTCTTCAGCTCTTTCACTTCAGACTTTGTCTTCAGCTCTTTCACTTCAGACTTTGTCTTCAGCTCTTTCACTTCAGACTTTGTCTTCAGCTCTTTCACTTCAGACTTTGTCTTCAGCTCTTTCACTTCAGACTTTGTCTTCAGACCTTGTTATCAGTTGATGTCTTCAGCTGTTGCAGACTACTTCAGTTGTTATAATGTCTGTGGGACTTAAAGGTTTTCTGATCAGGCTCATTGGTTCTTTTGGTCCAACAAACTCCCCCTGAACCAATGCAGCCAAAACCTTTAAGCTTATTGAGGTCCCACTTATTCTTGGCAGAAATACTCTCTTGATCAGCTTTAGAGATATCGGATAAGCACAGGCCAGGGTTCAGTAGATGTGAATGTCAAAGGATGGAAGGGAACTCTATCTTGGGGAACTGGACATAGAGCCGTTATCCCAACCATGAAACCTACTTCCCATTGATGAGTCTATAAGACTCTCTGACGTAGGCCTCAAGGAGAACAACTTGTTCCTCCTTAGTGAGTTCTTCTGCTTCTCCTTCGAAGAAGAACTCTGGGCCATAGTACTCTGATAAGTACTTTATCGTCTTTCCATTTTTCAACTCAACAGTTGTTATCTCTCTGTAAGCAAATTCATCTGGGTGAGTCCCTTCTAATAACAACTGGAGTTCATTTTTCTTGATCTCTTCAAGCCTCTTGTATAACAACCCCTTCTTGACCATTTTGTTCTCCATTAGAGTTTGAGGGGTCATCTTTGACTTGTAGGCTCTCTTGAAGTCTTCAAGTATTTCCCAGGGTGAGACTACAATGGCCAACATAATAGCAGCATCTATGGTCTTTCTCACTTGGCCATTGTATCTACTTGGTATGGATTTCTTATGAATTCTAGAACTAACCCTGGGGTCTGGCCAAATCCTTACTCTCTCCTTTTGATATTGAAAGGTATACCTGAGAGCATACAGCCTTTGAGCGTGTTTCTACATGGCTTGTATAGATGATGACTGAGGAAACTCTTTGTCAATCATCTTCAAAAGTTGCTCATCGTGCTGTTTCTGCTGTTCTTCTTCTTCAATCTTAACTTTCACCATTTGCCTCTGAAAGTCTGGTGTGATCATTTGTTGACTTCTGGGCTCAGGTAATTTTAGAACAGCAGAGATTGGCAGACTGTCTTCTTCATCATCTTCTTCTTCTTCTTCTACCATCCTCAACACCCTTCTCCTCCTTCTGGGTGCATCACTGGATGTGGTTTGAGGTGGTTTTTGGGATAAGGGAGTTGGTTTTGA
Source organism: Flaveria sonorensis (assembly GCA_025506505.1). NCBI lineage: Eukaryota > Viridiplantae > Streptophyta > Magnoliopsida > Asterales > Asteraceae > Flaveria > Flaveria sonorensis. Next base: position 27,055,576 of record CM046433.1, read on the forward strand.
GGGTTGAGTTGGTTTGGAGAGTTGTGGTGTTGGTTGTTTTTGAGTGGGAGTTTGGAAAGGCTGATCTAGCATTTTTGTGGTAAGTTTGGCTTTGGAAAGCTTGGCCATATCAGTCCTCTTCCCAGCCCCTGCTTCATCTAAGGCTTCGATGATCAACCCCTTATTGAATGCTTCAGAAGCACAGATTCTGGTGGTTATTGCCAGAATACTGTCTCTGGTCCATGATTTAATCTCAATTAATGATCTTCCCAAGTATTTTGCAATAAACCTGATCATTATCTCCAACCTCTCCCTTTCCATTACACTATAACTGGCCCATCTCTCTTGTATCTCTTCAATCTCCAGCCTTCTGATCTCAGTGTCTAATGTGGCTGTATCAAAGCCCTGTCTGAAGAGTTGGTCTATTATTCTGTCCATTGATCTGCTGTGAGCTTCATCAGCTTCTTTAATCAGATCTTCCAATGATTTCTCTTCATCAGGCTTTTGAGTTTCAGCACTTTTCTTTCTCTTGTATGTGATCAGCTGTTTTTCCTTTTCTAACTCCTTTTCTTTTTCTTGTTGTTTCTCATCTTCCACTCTCTTTCTCTTTCTTTCTTTCACTGCCTTAGACTCCCCCTTTTTGGGTGCATTGGGTTCAGGGGTTTGAATGGCAGAAAGCTTCTTTTGCACAGCATCATCAACAAGTGTTTTTAGATTTGAGGAGATTTTCTCATCAATGGCTTTATGCACAATCTCATTGATGATGGGAGTGATGAGAGGTAAGGAATTTTGAAAGGTAGCAACCATCTGCTCAGAGGGGTTCTGTCCCTGAGAGGTGGTGCCAACAACAGTGGCTGGTGGCTCAGTTGAGTGTAGTGGCGGAGTGTTTGGGGAACCTTCAGATGAAGGTGCCATCTGTGGGTTTATTGGGGCAGATGGACTTTGATCCTGAGACATTTTGGCAAGCAGTTCTTTGAGTCTGCTCACCTCAGCCTCAAGGATTGTGTTATGGGCCAAGACATCGTAGAAAAAGCCCAGGTCATCATCAGTCTTTGCTGAATCACCTGACCTCCTGATTGAATCAGGATGTACATGCCCTGAGTGTAGATCAGTTGTAGCATGTGCCCCTTGTTCTTGGTTCTGGGGACTTCCTGCCTCAGGACTGAGTCCTTCATCGGCAGTTGCCTCTGGTGAGGTCTTAGAGATGTTACCAACTTCATCCTGGTCATTTGCTGAATCAGTAGAAGTGGCAGCCTCACCAGATGTTCTAACCTCCTCCTCTACACGGGGAGATTGAACATTATAACCCCTGTGCTGTGGGTTATCAGCAGCATTTCGGTCCTCTTCCTCAGCTGTTGAGGTTCTCCCCATTGTAATGGGTGTCTGGGGAGGAGGAGAGGAATGCAGCTGACTCAGCACTTGTGCAACAATAAATGTTGGGCTTTGAGGAGCGGTTGCATTTGGAGATAGGTTTGAAGCAGATTGCACCCGGGGTGACTGGTGCTCTTCAATGGTAACCTTCTCAATTGAGATAGGTTCCAGCATTGTGGTATCCCCAATTTTGGTTGCATCAGGATCCTGTTGAGAGGATGCCTGAGCGGCTAGGGCTGGTAGAGTCTTGGACACTACTGGGGGGTTAGAACCAGTAAGTGTTTCCTGTATTGGTGGTACAGGGGCATCCTCAGGGGACTCATCTCCCTGAGTAGCCTTTTTAGGCTTTTTGGTGTGGGTTTGGTGGGGACTTTGGATCTGGAAGTGGAGGCTGTGGGTTCCCGCTGCTTGGGTTTTAGCAGCCGGGCAGCCCCTTTCATTGTAGGGTCAGAGTTGTGCCTGGAGTATACTTCAGGCAATACAGCCGGAGCAGGGACTCCAAGGCCAACAAGGCCGTCTGATTTTAGCTGTGTTAAAATTATGGCCATGAGAAACCTGGGATATAATATCCATCTGTTTGCCACAGGTTTCAAGGCCTGATCCTTATGTTCCATAAAAACTATCTCAGAAAAATTTAGAGTTTGTCGTTCAAAGATAGAGTATAATACCTGTTGCCATCGGGAGGACATCTGATCCCATGAGGAGGTTTTTTGTGCAAGGCAGACATTCACCATGTGGAATATAAAACGTTCAGCATCATGGAAGTGCTTCTTCAGAATGGTGGTAGCACTTAAGTCTCCTTCATACCCGTTGTTGATGAAAGACATATCGGTTGTGCCTTTCGGGTATTCTGTGACACAGGTGGCATCATGTAGATCTAGGGTTTGTCGAATGATGTCCGGAGTGATGACCACCTGTTTCTGGTTGACCAACGACTGGAGAGTGATTTGGCTATCATTCTCACCAGTTTGCACAGAGACGTTGGTCCAGAACTGGCTTAGGGAATCGGGGTATATGGTAGGATTCAGAAGAAACGCGGTTCGGTACTGGGAATCTACCATAAGATCGATGGCGTTATCAAATTTGTTCCAGAAGGCCGATTTCGAGAGGTAGGCAACACAGTTGTGTCTGGGTTTGAGTTTCATGATCGCCATTGTTGAGAGAGTAGGTTTAGGTATTTATAGGGTAAGAAAAGGCTGATATAAAACGACTGAAAGTGTCGGTGCTGTCATCAGTTGTTTGAAAACAACTGAAGACCTGGTTTTAACTTTCAGAAGTAACAACTGAAGACTTGGTATTAGTCATCAGTAGTTGTGAAACTACTGAAGACATGGTTTTGGCTTCAGGTGTTGTAACAACTGAAGACTTGGTGTTAGTCATCAGTAGTTGTGAAACTACTGAAGACATGGTTTTGGCTTCAGTTGTTTGAAGTGAAGCAGCAGTTGTAGAAACAACTGAAGAGATAAATTTCTCATCAGCTGTTGTCGTCAATTCTTAGCTCATCAGCTGTTTTATTCTGACCTCAACACATATCAGACGTTGTCTGATTTTCAGACGTTTCATTGGTCATCAGTACTTATCTGTTAGACTGACATCAGTAGTTGTAACTACATCAGTTCTTTTCAACAGATAGAGTACTTCAGTACTTTTAAGTAATTTAGTCTTCAGTAGTTATGAAAACTACTGAGGATAAAAGAACTTATCAGTACTTATTTGTGACAATAGTATACGAATGCTCATCAGTACTTGTTGACTGAGATCATCAGTAGTTGTCACTTATTCTAGCTGCAGCATACCAAGCCTTAACACTAGGTTTTGGAAAGTTGAACTGTCCAAAGGCTTAGTAAATATGTCTGCAAGCTCATCAGCACTAGGAACAAACTTTGGATCAATCAAACCTTTTTCAAAACAATCCCTGATAAAATGGTGTCTGATCTCAATATGTTTGGTCCTAGAGTGCTGGACTGGATTCTTGACAATACAAAGAGCTGAAGCACTATCCATTAGTAATGGAGTCTTAGTCTCTGTAATGCCATAATCCAATAATTGATTCTGAAGCCAGAGTACCTGAGATGTACAACTTGCAGCAGCAATGTACTCGGCTTCAGCAGTGGATGTAGCAACAGATGTTTGTTTCTTACTTTGCCAAGAAACCAAACAGTTGCCTAGGAATTGACATCCACCAGAAGTTGATTTTCTAGTTAATTTACACCCTGCATAGTCACTATCAGAAAAAGCAACTAATTTGCAAGAGTGCCCAGTGGAATACCAAAGACCTAGAGATTGAGTACCTTGCAGATATCTAAAGATCCTCTTGACTGCAATCAAATGAGACTCTTTAGGAGCAGCCTGAAATCTAGCACAAACACAAGTTGCAAACATAATATCTGGTCTAGAAGCTGTTAAGTACATCAAGGACCCAATCATACATCTGTAAAGCGTTTCATCAACAGCTTTACCTTTCTGATCTGCATCCAGTTGTGTGGTGCTGCACATGGGAGTAGAACAGGGCTTACAGTTTTGTAAATCAAACTTTTCCAAAAGACTCTTTGTGTATTTTGACTGATGAATGAAAGTTCCATCAGTTTTTGTTTGATTTGCAAACCTAGAAAGAACTGTAACTCTCCCATGGCACTCATTTCGAATTTTTGTTGCATCAACTTTGTAAATGCATCACACAACTGTGGATCAGAGGATGCAAAAATAATATCATCAACATAAATTTGAACAAGGAGCTTATGCTGACCCACTTTCTTAATGAACAAAGTTTTATCTATGGAGCCTCTAGTGAAATTATTCTGAAGAAGAAAATTTGACAGTGTTTCATACCAGGCTCTAGGAGCTTGTTTCAACCCATAAAGAGCCTTATCAAGTTTATACACCCAATCAGGATGTTTATTATCCTCAAAACCTGGTGGTTGACACACATAAACCTCTTCTTTTATTTTACCATATAAAAATGCACTTTTGACATCCATTTGAAAAACTTTAAGATTATGGAATGCAGCATAGGCTAAGAACAATCTAATTGCCTCCAGTCTGGCTACAGGGGCAAAGGTTTCATCATAATCAATACCTTCTTCTTGTGAAAACCCCTGGACAACCAGTCTGGCCTTGTTCTTGACAATTTGCCCATTTTCATCTGTTTTATTCCTAAACACCCATTTAGTGCCTATTGCACACTTACCTGGGGGTAGAGGAACCAGTTCCCACACTTGCTGCTTTTTGAACTGAAGAAGCTCAAGCTGCATGGCATCAACCCATCCATTGTCTCTTAATGCAATATGATAGTTCTTTGGCTCTTGCTGACTGATGAAGAGAGCATAGAAGCAGAAGTTGGACAATTGACTTCTAGTTGAGACACCAGCATTGATATCACCAATGATTTGAGACGTTGGGTGATTCTTCAGCTCTTGGTACACTATGAGATCTGTGCAAGTGTTTGTAGCACGCTCAGCAGCAACAGATGTTGATCCAGATTCTTGAAACCAAGTGTTAGATGGCAGGTCAAATGAAGTAGAGGATTCAGAAATCTCATCAGCATTTGTTGTGGATGGTGCTACTGAAGCTACAGGAACATCAAGTTTAGTAGACTCAGGCAGTTGATCACTAAACTTGAATAGGTGAGTACTGGGATCATCATCACCATCAGTACCACCAGATGGATGACTAGCTGCAGAAGGTGATGAATTCACATGATCTGCAACAGCTGGAGGCTGATAAGGAACATATTGCAGTATGTCCAGATCAAACAACTCCACAGGGTTTTGTGGGATTTTGTCCTTAGGAGATTCATTGAACTTCACATGCAAGGTTTCTTCAACCATCTTTGTTCTGCAGTTGAACACTCTGTAAGCCTTGCAAGTGGATGAATACCCAACAAAATACCCTGCATCCACCTTAGAATCAAACTTTTGGAGTTGATCCTTTGTGTTGAGAATGTAACAAGGACACCCAAATGCTCTGAAGAATGAAATTAGAGGAGCCAAATGATGTAGAACTTCATAAGGAGTCTTCATCAACCTCTGATTCACTAAAGCTCTATTTTGCACATAGCATGCTGTGTTGACAGCTTCAGCCCAAAAGGTCAGTGGCAAACCAGAGTCAGCCAACATGGACCTTGCAGCTTCAATTAGGGTCCTGTTCTTTCTCTCCACTACTCCATTTTGTTCTGGAGTCCTTGGGATGCTATACTGCCTCTTGATTCCTTTTGAAAGGTAGAAATCATCAAGTGTATGGTTTCTAAATTCAGTTCCATTATCACTTCTTATACACTTGACTGATAGGGAATACTGCTTCTCAACATACAACACAAAGTTAATAATTGTCTGAGCAGCCTCATCCTTTGAATGCAAGAAGAAGGTCCATACAAATCTGGAGTAATCATCCACAATTACCAGACAGTATTTCTTCTTTGCCATGCTCATTACTCTCACAGGACCAAAGAGATCCATGTGCAGTAATTGCAAGCAGGCAGTGGACTTTGGTTCTTCTATAGGAGGGAATGAGACTTTGTGTTGTTTTCCTTTTAAACAAGCAGTGCAGGTTTCATCACAGAGGAACTCCTTTATTGGTAGACCTCTCACTAAACTATTGTGGATCAGCTGATTCATGTTTTTGAGATTAACATGACCCAGCCTTCTATGCCACAGTTTAGATTCCTGAGGAGAGGCCTTGGAGAACAGGCAAGGATGACCTTTTAACGCAATCTTCTTTGACAAATCCAAGGCATATACTCTTCCTATCCTGTTGGCCTTCAGGAGAGTATGTTCATCCAATACCTTGTCAATCAGCCTCAGAACTTTGGAAGACAGAATCCGGCAGTTCTGGCTTGTGAAAAGTGCAACATGCCCTTTATCACACATCTGACTGACACTCAGTAGATTATACTTGAGATTCTCCACATGGTTAACATCATCAAATCTGATTTCTCCATTTGACACAAATCCTTTCCCGATGATGTAACCCTTAGCATCATTTCCAAATGAGACAAATCCCTTCTTTCCTTGAGAGTAGTCATTAAGAAGAGAACTGCTCCCAGTCATATGCATAGATCCTCCACTGTCTACATACCAGATGCTTCTTTGGCATGCTGAAGAACCCTGCATTTATCATAAGAAACTAGTTAGCTTTAGAGACCCAAACCTTTTTGGTTTTGGGTCTGTTTTCATCAACAGATTTAACCATAACTTGTTTCTCATGATTAACAGCTGATGAAGGTGGAGATGGTGCTGAAATGGAATTCTTAGATTTGGGCTTGGATTTCCTTTTCAGTGGTTTGATCACAGGTGCATCTAGTTGGTTAACTCTCCCCAACAAATGCTGAACCATCATAACAAGTTGTGTCTGATTTGTTGCTAAAGCCTTCAGCTCATTTGACACATCAGTACTTGTTTTTGATGAGTTCCTGTGACCCACCATTTCCTCCTTCTTGAAATTCACAGACTTCGTCTGATGTTTATCATGAGGAACACTATCAGCTGTTTTCTGATAAACCCCATCCTTCTTTTTGGATTTTGGTGAGGCCTTGGGTTTATCAGTTTGAGATGACTGTGGTACAAACTTGGTTTCAAACTCATTTTTCATTTTATTTATCTCTTCTTTAATGAGCTTATCTCTGTTGAGTTTGGAACCCTTTTTGTACCAGCATTCATCAGATAGATGATTGAATTTACCACATATTTCACATGGCTTATTCTTCATCTTGGATTGATCAACTGCTGAAGTGGAAACTACTGAAGGTGTGATCTTCAGTACTTTCCTCCTTTCAGTACTTGTGTTAAGTACTGAAGGATCGGTAACAACTGAAGACTTGTTCTTCAGCTGTTCTCTATCCGTCCTGAAAGACCGTATGATAGATTCCTCAGCAGTTGTTAATCCTTTTATTTCATCAGATTTGAAATGCTTTTCAGATGTTGTGACTTGCCCTTCAGTACTTGGAGTACTTTGAGGAACAACATCTGAATTTCTCAGCTTCATGTGTTTATCAGCATTTAAACCATCAGGCAATTGATTTGCTGAGATCTTAACACTGACTTCATCCTCTAATTTTGTATTATCATTTGAGGATGAATCACATGATGATGTGGTTTGGAAATTACTTTCACCTTCAGATTTTACTATTGATTTTGAAGTAAAATCAGTAGGTGGTGCAGTATGATTGTAACCTATTCCAAACTTCACATTTGAAGCTGTTTGCTTGCTGAGAAGCATTTCAAATCCCTTGCAGGATGTTACCCAGCGGTCACACTCAACTTGGGTAGCTGCAAGTGTCTCTTTGAGACTTCTGTGGTTCTCGAGTATGACCTCTACCTTAGCCTTTTCATCATTAAGTTGGCATTTAAGCTTGTAAATCTCATCATCTTTGTCATTAAGTGCAGACACATACTCATCTTTTCTTTTGGAAATAGTTTTCTCAAGCTCAAGATTTTGATTGATTAAAGCTACATTTGCCTCTCTAATAGAGACAAAGGCAGCTATGCATGATTCAGAACATAACTTGGCTTTAGCCTCAGAAGATACCTGGGTTACCTGTGAAGATGAAGCATCTGAGCAGGAACCCTCAGTAGACTCCAGGGCCATGAGAGCAAGATTCCCAAAAGGATGTTCACCACCATGTTGACCAGCACCAGCAGATAATTGCTCATTGAAACCAGAAAGATCATCTGGTAAGCTGCTCCAGTCAACAACTCCTGGTGTGAAGAAGCTGTGATGAGGTTGAGATTGTGATGGAGATGGTTGAGGCTCAGGTAGGGCTTGAGGTTGTTGTGCTATAGGGACATGAACTGGATTTGGCTGTGGCATGTAATAGCAGGGATAAGGATATGGCATTGGACCCTGAGGGACAAAGTATGCAGGAGATTGAGGTTGTGAGTGATGACCAGAACTAGCAGGATGTTGCCCTTTGTTTTGTGAACTATTGCTTGGAAAGGTCACAAAGGGTGCAGAGGAGTTAGATCCAGTTGATCTACACTCTCTTGCAAAGTGCCCAAGCCTGTGGCATTTGTGACACCTCAACTTACTCTTGTCAAAACCAACTTTGGTTTTGCCAGAGAGTCCTGGAAATTTCCTACCAGTTCTCTTGTAGAACTTTTGAGATCTGATATTGATCAGGGCCATTTGGCTCAAAATATCCATCTCTTCTAAATCATCATCAGCAATACCCTGCAAATCATCCATGATAAAGCATAAATTATCACTATTACACCCAGAATGACTGTCAACACTAACAAATGCATGATCAGAACTGTTTGAAGAGAAATCTATATGCTCATCATAATGACTTTCTGATCCAGCATATTCTGACTCATGACCGACCAAGGCAGTGTTACCTGGTACAAAGTCATCAGAGAGCTTTCCTGATGATGCCAGTTTCCTTTTCTGCTCTATCTCTCTTTCAAATGTAAGCAGTTTCCCATGGAGTTGGGTGAGAGATAGGCTATCCAGATTTGCACTGGAGCGTAGGACAATGGTATATGTGTCCCATCTCTCAGGCAGTGATCTGAGGAATCTGTTATTCATCTGGCTGTTAGTATACTCATGCTTGACCATTTTCAGCTCAGAGATCAAGCAGGAGAAACGCTCAAACTGTTGAGTCAGTGTCTCACCCTTCCTATAAGAGAATGTCTCATATTGTTGGGCGAGGATTTCTCTATTGTTTGCTAAGACCTCATCAGTTCCTCCGAATTGTTCCTTCAAAGCATTCCAGAGGTCATGAGCAGTTTCATGATGCATAAGCCCAGAATAGATTTCATTCGGCAGTGCCATGGCCAGAATTCCATGGGCTTTAGCATCAATCTCAAACAGTTTACGATCTTCATCTGAGTATTGCTCCTTCTTCTTCGGAACCATTTGGTTGGTCTCCGGATTGTTCACCATAGGCTTGTGTGGACCATGAACCACAGATGTCCAACACCCTGAACTGTTAACAGACAGGTGATGGAGCATTCTTCGTTGCCATATGTTATACTCACTCCTAACCAGCATCGGAGGCTTGGTTGAGGAGCCAGTATTGTGAGGGTCATTAGAAGGAGTAGTCATTCTCAGATTCAAACCAAACAATCAAGTTTCAACGGATTTAGCACAAAAACACAACAAACTCAATATGAACCAAGAAGAAACTCAAACAGAATAACCAGAAGCAGCAGAAAATCAATCTCTATAACCAATTCTTGCAAATATGCTAATTCGATCAAACTTTAGATATCGAAATAGCAGTTTCAATGATCAATTGTTAAACCGATCAATGATTAACCAGCTCTGATACCATTTGTCAGGATCAGTGATCTAAGTTTGATCAATTAGAGTTGAATCGCAGCGGAATTAGAGCAAGAATTAAACAAATATAGCAAGAACACAATAATATTCAATGGAACAGTACACGGTTATATAGAAATAGGGTTTTCTGCAAAAGGGATAATAACATTCATGCACACATGCTTCGGTATGGCGGCTGCTAGGTTTTTCTAAGCTGCACAGATTACAATTAGGTCAGCATTCCTTATATAAAGGAATGTGACGTCTGCTGATGTCACTTGATAGTGACGTCTAACAGAATTATTACAAACTACTGAAAGTAAGCAAACTACTGAGAATGTTCACAACAACTGAGAACATCTCAGAGTATGCTAAGTACATGAAGAAACATAAAACTACTGAAACTACAAGTACAGAAGAAAATACAACTACTGAAAGGAAACCATCACAACTACTGAAGAGGTCTTCTTCAGCTGTTGTGACAACATCTGAAACTTGGTATTCAGTCTTTGTCTTCAGCTTTTGTCTTCAGACTTTGTCTTCAGTTCTTTTACTTCAGACTTTGTCTTCAGCTCTTTCACTTCAGACTTTGTCTTCAGCTCTTTCACTTCAGACTTTGTCTTCAGCTCTTTCACTTCAGACTTTGTCTTCAGCTCTTTCACTTCAGACTTTGTCTTCAGCTCTTTCACTTCAGACTTTGTCTTCAGCTCTTTCACTTCAGACTTTGTCTTCAGACCTTGTTATCAGTTGATGTCTTCAGCTGTTGCAGACTACTTCAGTTGTTATAATGTCTGTGGGACTTAAAGGTTTTTCTGATCAGGCTCATTGGTTATTTTGGTCCAACACCGAAGGTGATCTCGATGGCGGTGGCAGAGAAGTGCAAGAAATGCGTATATAGTGCCTACCTGGCTTATACCACATTTGTCTGATGTACCAGTTGTGTGTGACTTTCCGGACGTGTTCCCAGAAGATTTACTAGGTGTGCCACCGGACCGTGAGATCGAGTTTCGGATTGATTTGATACCCGGTGCTCAACCCGTGCCAAAGCACCGTATCGATTGGCTCCAACGGGGATGAAGGAACTGATGGTTCAACTGCAGGAGTTGATGGATAAGGGGTTCATTCTTCCGAGCATCTCTCCCTAGGGTGCTCTGGTCTTGTTTGTCAAGAAGAAGGATGGTAGTATGAGGATATGTATCAACTACCAAGAGTTGAACAACTTAATGATGAAGAACCGATATCCACTGCCCAGAATAGATGACTTGTTTGATTAGCTCCAAGGTGTCAGTTGGTTCTCACGAATAGATCTCCGATCTGGTTACCATCAGTTGAAGGTTAAGGAGCAGGATATCCCTAAGATAGCTTTTGGCACGCGTTATGGACACTATGAGTTTCTCGTTATGTCTTTTGGTCTAACTAACGCACCACCTGCCTTTATGGATTTGATGAACCGAGTGTGCCGGCCAATATTAAATAAATCAGTGATTGTGTTTATTGATGATATCCTGATCTATTCAAAGAGCGAAGAATAACATGCCGGCCATATACGCGAAGTGTTGGAGACACTTAGAAGGGAGAAGCTATATGCTAAATTCTCTAAGTGTGCTTTTTGGTTGCGCAAAGTTCAATTTTTGGGTCACGTGGTGAATTCTGAAGGAATTATGGTGGACCCGGCGAAAGTTGAGGCGGTGATGCAATGGAAGTCTCCAAAGACGCCATCCAAGATTCAAAGTTTCTTAGGATTGGCAGGCTACTACAGGAGATTCATTCAAGACTTTTCCAAGATAGCCTCACCTTTGACAAAATTGACTCGCAAGAATGTGAAGTTTGTGTGGGGTCAGGAACAGGAGGATGCTTTTGAGGAGTTAAAGGCAAGATTAACTCAAGCTCCTGTTTTGACATTACCCGAAGGGAGTGAAGACTTAGTGGTGTATTCGGATGCTTCTTACTCGGGACTGGGTTGCGTGTTGATGCAACGTGGACGGGTAATAGCCTACGCGTCCTAACAGTTGAAAACTCACGAGGTCAATTATCCAACCCATGATTTGGAGCTAGCGGCTGTGGTTTTCACACTAAAGATTTGGAGGCACTACCTGTACGGGGCAAAGTGCACAATCTTCACGGACCACAAAAGCTTAAATTATTTATTCGAGCAAAAGGATCTCAACGTGAGACAGAGAAGGTGGTTAGAGTTGATCATGGATTATGATTATGAGATCAACTACCATCCGGGTAAGGCCAATGTAGTGGCTGATGCCCGTAGCCGATAGGAGAGACCTGAGTCAATCCGGGTGAAAGCTTATCAGTTGGTGATGACCTCTGTCGTGATGACGTAAGTCAAGGAATTTAAAAATGAGGCGTTGAAAGAAGATCGCCTTAACTTTGAAAGGATGAGTGGTCTGGTCACGAAGTTGGGAGAAAATACCCGTGGAGTTCGAACCCGCTTCGGGCGGATGTGGATCCCGCGTTATGGAGACCTACGGGGGCAGATCATGGATGAAGCTCATAAGACTTGATACTCCATTCATCCCAGCACTACCAAGATGTATAAAGACAAGAAGAAAGATTACTAGTGGCCGGGAATGAAGTGCAATGTAGTGGAGTATGTGAATAAGTGCCTTACTTGCTTGCAAGTGAAGGCAGAGCACCAGAAGCCATACGGGAAGATCCAACTGTTGGATATACCCGAGTGGAAGTGGGAGCACATAACCATGGACTTCATAACGAAGTTACCCCGTACGGCAAGGGGGTATGATGCCATATGGGTGATAGTTGATCGTCTGACAAAGAGTGCTCACTTCCTACCGATCCGCGAGACTTATTTATCTGAGAGACTAGCGGATATGTTCATTAAAGAGATTGTAGCTCATCATGGTGTACTTGTGTCTATCGTATCGGACCGTGACACCCGATTCACATCAAAGTTTTGGAAAAGATTTCATGATGTGATGGGGACGAGGCTACATATTAGTACGGCTTACCATCCTCAGATAGATGGTCAGTCTGAGAGAATGATTCAGATGCTTGAGGATATGCTCTGAGCATGCGTGATCGAATTTGGAGGAAGTTAGGATGATCACCTACCGTTAACGGAATTCTCATACAATAACAGTTTTCATGCCAACATTAGCATGCCACCATATGAGATGCTATACGGTAGAAGGTGTAGGACGTCCGTGTGTTGGGTTGACATCGGGCAGAAGGAGTTGGGAAGTATTGAGGTGATCGAGGCTACGACAGAGAAGTTGGAGAAGATCAAAGCCTTCATGAAGGCGGTGAGAGCTAGACAAAAGTCGTATGCCGACAAAAGGCGTAGACCGATTGAATTCAATATGGGCGATAGATTCATGTTGAAGGTCTCGCCTTGGAAAGGGATCATCCGGTTTAGAAAGCTGGGTAAGCTCAGTCCGAGGTACATAGGACGTTTCCGAATTGTTGCACGAGTAGGAGACGTGGCCTATCGATTGGAGTTACCCGATGAGTTAAGTGGAATTCATCCAACATTCTATGTATCTCATCTGAGAAAGTGCCTAGCTGATGAAGATATGATTGTACCACTGGAGGACATCGAAGTAGATGAGCGACTCAATTATGTAGAGCAACCGGTGGCCATCATAGACAGGAAGGAGATGAGACTACGAAATAAAGTGGTTCCGCTTGTACTTGTGCAGTGGAAACACCGGAAGGGTTCCGAGTCTACGTGGGAGACCGAGGAAGAAATGAGATAGCATTACCCACAGTTGTTCGAAGAGTGACAGGTTTCGGGGATGAAACCTCTTTAAGGGGGGTAGACTTGAAACACTCGAAATCCTTTTCAAAATAAAATAAAAGAAAAGTATCTTGAAGAAAATGAAAAGGGGCAAAAGTGGAGGGGGGCTTTGTGTAAAAGGTACAAAAGTCAACAATTTTATAAATTTATGGGTATGGCCGCCCATATTGTGCTCTTTACCTGCTGTTTTTGACAAAGAAGAAAGAAAGAAAGCTGAAACATTTCCCTCTCGGTTTCAAGAAGAAGAAGAAACTAATTCTTGCTCTTGGTAAGCAATTCTTTGCATAATTGGTTCGGTTTTGTTGGGTTTTCAACCATAAAACCGATTTTTATGTGCTTTTTTGTGTTTTGGTGTTTGTTTTGGCTTGTTTTAGGTGTTTAAACTCTCGTGCACACAAGTTGGGAGGAGTTTTACTTGTTGGCTTCAATAGGTGAGTTCTAGACCCCGGTTCTTTATGTGTTTTAAACTTTTCGGGCTGAAAATGCATGTTTTAAGGGTTTACAACTGTTATATGTAAAACCCTATGTGTATATGCTTATGTCCTTGTGTCACATGGTTGTTTATGTGATGTTGTTGCTTACAATGATAGGAATAAGCTTAGAACAGGTTCATATGCAGATTGGGTTTGAATTTGATTCTGAAAAATGAACAACAGTTAGCCATGCGCCTAGATATTTGACTTAGAAAAGCCTAAGTGCTGACCATGCGCCCAAACAGTACCCCATGCGCCCAACCATTTTATTCAGGCGCCTAAGTGTAGGTCATGCGCCTGAACAGTATCTTATGCGCCCAAAGTTAGTGCACAGATGCCTAAGTGTTGGCTCATGCGCCCACATAGTGTTAATGCGCCCAAGCAGGATTCATACGCCTGTATAGTACTCATATGCCTAGAACACTTAGAATTTTTTTTTTGAAATTTTGGGAAATAGAATTTTTAGGGTTTGACCCTGGATTGATTTAATGGTTGTATTTGTTTATTCCATTCATGTTTATGGCCTGTTCTTGTGTACCATATTACGTATTGTTATGTGGCTTCATGTTGTGTGATTATGCTCATAAGTATCATTATTAATCAAGTGAAAGATTAATATTAATGAAAAGTGGAACATAAAGAATGAACGAAAAGACTTGCAAGCAAAATGAAAGGAGGTTCACAGCCACGAGTTGTCACCTCAAGTACGTGCGGGTTAGCTACCCCATGAGGATGCATACGGGGTCAATCTTTGAGATTAACGGGACACTTGTACTTGCCCTAGGTAACTGGGTCAGCTTCGTGCACAATGTTCGGGGTCTATTTATAGACCTCAAGCCCAGTACTAGCTTCGTGCATAATGTTCGGGGTATTGCACATTGGTCTAGATGAAAGTGAAAGATAATAAACGAAGTACGAAATTAATGATGAAAGGCAATAATGAATATTATCTTGTTGTACGTATGATGTGTGCTCGCATACGAAAGTAACGTATTTTATTCAAAAAGGGATATTTTCGTATACAAATCATACAAGGTATTTTTAAACTTTTAAAATTAGGACTCACTTAACAACGCTTACTTTTATGCATTTTCAGTTGGCAGGTAAATATTGCTAAGGATGGCACTCAGGGAAAGCTACTCGTCGGGGCAAGACTGGCATCCGTTCATGCTTAATGATTTTGTTGTATTGTAATCCAACTAATTGATTATTTTGTAACTCTAAATTACAACGATATATTATTTTGCAACATTAATTATATGCATGAATGGTTTTTTGTATTAATTCTGTTGCGTTATTTTATGAAATGTAAGTTGTTTTATATATATTATGCTATGATTGACCAACTGTGAGGTATCCGGGAACGGGGCCTTAAACAATGAAAGAAAACGAGTCAAAACATCAGTATTTGTTTAAAAAGGCAATATTGATAAGGAAGATTGTATCTTTAAAGAGACCAATGCCAGTTTCTTTAAAAATAAATCTCCTATAACTGCTAAATCTATGAAACAAGATGTTTGTAGATTAGGTATCAAAGACACTGGTCCCATTCCAGTACCTACGACTCAAAAGCTTAAAGTACCATTCATGCCTCATCGTCTTCAGATATGAGTCAAAAAGTTAGAAATGATACCTCAATTCTTCCTGAATCATCTAGAATAATTCGTAATGACAGAGAGAAAAGAGATACTATTAAAGAATCACAAAGCTAAAGAAATACTAAAGCTAGATTTTATGATTACTATGGAAGTTATCATAAACAGTTTGTGAATAATACACAAGCATCAAATACATATCAAAAGATATGTTGTTATGTATGTGGCAAGCAATATAATAAGGCTAGAAATTGTCATCATCAACATTAACTATCAAGCAATCTAAGATTTCACAGCTCAATTTCAAATAATAGAAAACATTTCTTTTTTAAATGCCAAATTCAAAAGAAATTCAAATTAGTCAAATTATTTTGTTAATAAAAGAAATGGTCAAATCAAAACATATTTGAATAAAGAAAATTCAAACATGAAATCTTTACATGTTGATGATAGTAGTTCTACTCTTATTCAGACCACTTTAAAGAAAATGGTTACACATCTGATCAAACAATCAAAGCCTGATATTGTTGAAAATAAAAGTAGAAAATAAAAGAAAAACAATCAAAGCCTGATATTGTTAAAAAATCTGTTTTCAATGATAAAAGAGATATAATATTGTAGTTTGTATCATATTTGGATGAAAACAAAGTGCTCAAGTCAACCATGGCTTGGGTTTTTAATCATGAATAAATTCATTCATATGTGCAGGAACAACCAAGGCAAGTTATCAACAGTGTATGGCATGTTGACAGTGGTTGTTCAAGGCACATGACCAGTAATATATCTCTATTAAACAACATACAACCTTACAATGAAGGATATGTTATATTTACAGGAGATAAAGATGGTAAGATTACAAATAAAGGTATAGTGTATAATGGTGTGTTAAGTTTTGAAGATGTCAAGGTATATCAAATGGATGTCAAAACTACATTCTTGTATGGCGAGATGAAAGAAGAAACTTATGTTTATCAACCACCTGGTTTTGAAGATCTAGATCATCCTGACTATGTTTATAAGTTAGACTAAGCATTATAGGGCTTACATCAAGAACCTCGAGCTTCGTATGTCACCCTCACTGAACATTTGATTGCAAATGGTTATACACGGGATGCTATTGGTCAAACTTTATTTTTACGGAAGACCGGTGATAATCTTATTCTTGTTCAAGTATATGTCGATGATATTATCTTTTGATCTACCAATGATGATTTGTGCAAGGAATTTGAAGCTGTGATGAAAAAGAAATTTCAGATGAGTTCTTTTAGGGAAATATTGTTTTTCTTTGGTATCCAAGTTTCAGGACTCCAAGACAGCTCTGTAACGCCCTGGAAAAAGTCGAAATGAGCCAATTAATAATAATGGGCTTAGTTAGGGGTTTAGTAAAATAAATAAGAAAAAAAATGGATTATGGACCAAATTAATGTTACGAGTTATGTGTTAGACGTGTTTAAGGTCCCTTGAACACCCGGTATATAAACACAAATTAGCCACATTCATCCTCATTTGCAACTCAAACAACCAACTTTCTAGAAAGAGAGTGTAGAGAGAGAAAGTGGAGAAAAGTAAAGATTTGAGGCTTTATTGATCAATCGATGGAAGACCTATGTTTTTGGGGAACAAACAACAAGAAAAGAGCAAGAATCCAGGTAAGAATCATCACCCAAACATCTCTTTAGATCATACCCGGATTCTAGGGTTTTGGGGTTTTCAAACTTGGTAAAAATCATACAAAAGTCATGTTTTTATGGATGAAATCATGTAAAAAGCATAGATATAAGTTCCTGGATGAAAAACAAAGGATTTGGATGTAAAAAGTTGAAGTTTTGGGTTAAAAACGATCTGGAACGTCATTTTTATACGTCTAGCGAAACTGTTAGTTCTTCCGGCGAAACTAATAGTTCTTTCGGCGAAACTGTGGATTCTTCAATTTCGCAACCATGGAATTCCAACGAATGTTGGATGAAACTGTCAGCGAAACTGCCATGCGAGACTGTCAGCGAAACTGTGTGTGAAACTATGTAGAAAATGGCCTGTTTGTATGTCAACTTATATGCAGACTATGTACCGTGAGCCTACTTTAGGTAAACTTATTTACAAAGACCAGGTGGGTTATATACTAATTAAGAATAAGTATTATGTAATGAAGTGAAAGTTAATGTTAACGAAAGTAAACCCTAATGAATGAATGAAATTATTGCAAGCAAATGAATGGAGGTTCACAACCATTGTGTTGTTAGCTCAACCGTGTGCGGTTTAGCTAACCCATGGGGATGCACACAGGGGTCAATATTTGTGATTGACTAATACGTACGAAATGGGACCCTTGTTGCTTACCCCAGTACTGGGGTCAGCTTCGTGCACAATGTCAGGGGTCTATTTGTAGACTTCGGCCTAATACCAGCTTCGTGCATAATGTTTGGGGTATAGCATACGACATTGGTCTGGATGAAAGTGGATTATAATAATGAAAGTTCGAGTTGTATGAAATGAACAAAATGATAGATAATAAATGAATGTGATGAGATGTATGTATGATGTATGCTCATGTCGAAAGTAAAAGAAATGTTTTAATGAAAAGTAAAATATTTTATTATAAATCTAGAGCTCACTTAGCGTCGTTGACTTTTGTATGCATAATAGTTGGTAGGTAATTGATGGTACTGAGGAGGTGCGGGCATGGATGCATAAGCTACTGGGGGATGATTCGAGTCCGGCATCCATATTGTTGAGAATGTAATTGTGTTAATACAAGTTTTGGGATGTAAACAAATGATGTGATGAAATGACACAATTTGAATTATTAATGAAAAGATATATTTCCACTGCAAATGTTATATTTTAGATGTTTTACGCTATGAATGACCAACTGTAAGCGTTCCGGGAACGGGGCCTTGCAAGCTCTCACATCAATGACTTCTTGTCCTACTTTAGCTGCTGATCTCACGGGTGATGACGTTGATTATCATTTGTAACAATCAATGATTAGATCTTTGATGTATCTCACTACTAGCAGACCAGACATCATGTTTCTTATCTGTCAGTCGTTGTCAAAGTAATCCGAAGAATCTCACATGAAGCTAGCAAGTGGATTTTCAAATATCTCAAGGGTCAACCACACTCAGCCTTTGGTATTCTAAAAATTCTGATTTCAATTTATATGCTTATACTGACAGTGATTATGCAGGATATAACTTAGATAGGAAATCAACAATCAGTGGCTGTCAATTCCTTTGAAATAGGTTGATTTCCTGACAATGCAAGAAGCAGATGACAATATCCACATCCACTGCAGAGGCTGAATATGTGGCTACATCAAGTTGTTGTTCTCAGATTGTTTGAATTCTGTAATAACTTTTTTATTATGGCCTTATATTTATAAAAACAAAATTTGGTGTGACAACACTACAGTGTTAAACATAGTGAAGAATCCAATCCGACATTCAAAGACAAAACGCAATGACATCCGCATGCACTTTATTCGTGACTATTTTGATCGAAACTTATTCATTTGGAATCAGTTTTATCAAATGACAACATTGTTGATATGTTTACTAAGGCGTTTGATGATTCAATTTGACTTTTTTGTCCAATCTCTAGGAATTATTAACTTTGTTTAATGATAATCCATACACCCTTTAAAAAAATAATTTTTTTTTCATTTTAGTTAAAATTGTTACTTTCTTGAAGATAATCATAATTTTAGGAGGAGAAAATATGAAAATATCTCGAAAAAGATTTTGTTCTTACGGGAAGTAAAAGAAAATTTACAAAATTATTTTGTTTTACGTATTGAGAAAATTAAATTTTTTAAGGATTTATAGGAAATGATAGTATATTTCTTGACTTTGATACATTACATTATAAAGCTTAAAAGAAATTGACTTGGATTATGTTTGATATTTTGATAGGGTTGACATTCAAGACTGAAAAGCACTCTGATCCGTGATGCACTGCAATTAAATGCTCTATGACTGAAGCGGGTTATGCATCAAGGTTTTCTGGTAACACTGATTCTATGCTAAAACATACTGAGAGTTATAGTCTAATTATACTCAGGCCAGTTATTATCTTATTTAGTATCATTCGGTAGAAACATGTATATATGCAAATATCTAAGATGAAAAAGATATAAATAGTAAAAACAAAATGGAAAATAAACATAAACAAAAAGAGCAAAAAGATGCCAAAAGGCCATATAGGAATAAAAGATGCCAATGAGCACAATAAAAAAAGATATGTCATAGACATACATACTATTAGATAAATATTTTTTTGAGAATATGTTCTGACATAGGTGGCAAAATCAAAAGATGGGACATGTAAGTCTGACTTGGCATGTAAGTCCTAAACGTCTTGCGAGGGCAAAACATAAGTCCGACTGGCAGTTAATAAGTCCTAAAACTTGTTAATATTCAGTGTTTAAAACGTTTCTCAGGCTAGTTATGCTTTAAATAGATAGTATAATAAGGAAAAAATAATTCTGGAAATACTGATCAGAGGTAAAAGGTTTAAGTCAAGTTGAGGTGACTTGAAATCTTAAAAGTGTCTTGAAGCTGGATAAGGGTTTTACGGGATTTTTGATTATGAGATTCACAGATTTCATACTAATCAACCTAAACAAGATAAATATCAAAGAATGTTTGTCCAAGTAAATATTGAAGTCTATGTTTAAAATGAACACAACATATTGACAATCAACGTAAAGCTAAATGTTGTTAATGATCAATTTCATAAGAAATATGATCCTATACATGAAAAATTTACCAAAAAATTTAAGTTATAAGTATAAAGAGAATATCAGTTTATTTACAAAATTTTACAAAAATTAAGGGTTATTGGATAATTATGAACACTTAGTTAAACATATTTTTACTGATAACAAATCAAATGATTTGAAAAGTTAAAAATTTTAGAAGTTCAAGGAAATTAACTTCTCGCATGTGAGAAGTTCAAAGTGTGCGAAAAGTTATGCGACTAGTTGAACTAGTAGCATGCGAAAAGTTTAAAGAAGCGAAAAGTCTGAGTGTGCGAAAGCTCTGACTTCTCGCGAGAGAAGTCAGATGGCTATAAAAGCAACAGTTGTGCGAGAAGTTTACCATTCGTAGAAAAACTCTTTGAAAATTACTCTCTCAAAATTCTAAGTGTTAAAATTGTGTTTTAGTTGATAATTTTGTTCATTGTTGTCGGTTGGTGTTAGTAAAGTGTTTGATAAGATAGATCTTTGGTTATTGATTGGATTTAAGTAAGATTGATTCATGGCCAAATGTTCTTGGACAAATAGACTTAAAATTAAACAAAATTTACCATATGAAACATTAATAATGACTTAATCAACACCTAATAAGCATATTTTTCCTGTTGAAACATCACAAAAATGCCTAATTTGAAAAACCGAAATCATAGAACTTGTCTCATGCGAAAAGTGTTCAGAAAATGAACAGACGCGAAAACATTTGAATTTACGTAGAATTTGTTGCGTGTAAACTTTGACTAGTCATGCGAAAAGTTGATCTTTTGTCAAAATTCAATTTCATGCAAATACTTGACTTTTCGCATGAAAAGTTTAAATTTTTCAAAAATTTTCTAAGTCTAAAAATTTAATTGTGTACGGATACAAGTTTGTTTAATTTACAGCCAATCCCACTATTTATATGGATGTTATTGATCAGTTTTGGCTAACTACTACCAATGAGCGAGATGATCAGGGTGAACCATGTATATCAGCCACTATTAAGGGTAAGAGGATTGTTATTACTACTAAGTTGATCAACAGTGTTCTACTGTTAGAATATCAGCGTACGCCAGTCAAGATTGATGATGACTTGGCTAGAGATTGCTTGAAGAGAATGCACTATCATCACCGATATCCCTCATTAGAGAAGAAGTACTTACGACGGTTCTGGGAGTACTTATCTCATGTGGTGATCCACTACCTCAGTACTCTAAAGGCTGGAATGGATAGCCTTAGTGCAGTGTTCGGATCCCTACTAATACCTCTTGTAGATGATCTTTCATAAAGCATATCCAAAGCTATTTTTTTAGAGATGCAGAAGAATGTCATAGCTTCTGTGGGGAAGAAGTTTATCATGTACCCTGGTTTATATAGCTAATTTTGAATGCTACTCACCCTGATTTAGCAATATCTTATTCTTCTACCGATACTGTCATAGTGATGAAGAAAGATATTTTCACTTATCTTTTGGGAGCAAGAGGGAATGCTTGGGATGGTGCAGACTTGGCCAAACTTGGCAGATTTATTGAGCGTTATCAGGGAGAAGCACAACAAATAGAAGATGTGGCTCCTCAAGCTAAGCAAGCTGGTCCATCGACTAGGGTTCCTAAAGATACTCCAGGAAGCTCTTAACCAGCTGGTATGTTGGTTGATGATCAGATTGAATCATGGTTCAGCTCAGGGGGTGTGACTGATAGTGACCAGATAGGGAACGTGCCATATGTATTGCAAGAATGTCGCAGAGTGCAAGAAAATCCTGCTAAATGCACTTCCGAAGAACGTAATGCAGATTTTGTCCCTAAGGATTCTTCGTCAACTAAGAGGAGGAAGAAGAGAATGGCCAGGAAAACTACCGAGAGTCATATGGGAGGGGTAGAGGACGAGGTGTTTTGCGTACGTGTCGTACCCCGATGAGCACTGTGATGACCGATTCGAATATGCCTGTGTCTGAGACTCGAGTCACAGCTAGTTAGGCTACACCTATAGAGACTCCATGGATTGTTATAGAATTAACAACTGAAATATCATTTTCCATGCCCACTGCTGAAGATGTGTTAAGCGTACCTCCTAGGAAATAAGGGCCTAATGATATGCTTGGCATGGACGACTTCATAAATACTACTCCTAAGCCAAGGCAGCATGCCGAGACTTCTACTAATTCATCAACACGGGTATCTCTTGAGCAGAGAGTGAGTACATTAGAGAATGAGATGTTGGAAAAGACTCAAAAGTTTGATGATTTACATAGACAAATGTTTGAGAAAGATGAGCAAATCAAGAATCTTGAATATTAGCAACAACTCATTTTCAGCTATGTTCAATTTCTAGAGCAAAACAACAGAGACCTCACTTCATGTGTTCCATTTTTGTTTACACAATAACAAACCAAAGAAGTTAGAGAGTCAAGCAGATAGCATTCTGCTGATCCTGAAGTTGCTCAAGATCCTGCTGATACTACAAAGCATGATGTTGATCCTGTTGTTACAGAGAGGACAACAGAGACTGCTAATGTTGATCAAAAGCCATCTACCACTTTTCATACTTTGGCTACTGAGGATCAACCTATAGTTTATACTAGAGAGGCATTTGTAGAGCCTGAAAATGATGTATTAATTCCTAAACCGACTAATGATGATGATGACTAGGATTTGGTAGAGTATGATTTTAGTGATGAGGAAGAGGTTGATGATGATGAAGATGATAATGGTGATGATGGTGATGATGATGAGAAAGATGATAAGGATGATAAGAAAGATGATTATGATGATCAGGGCGGCGATATAGGTTCAACTGTTGGTCCTTCTGGATCGTCGGGTACTGCTAATGTCTTTGGACCAAGTCCACAGTTGACTATACACCAATAGATCTCACTACTAAAGAAGCTGACGAGAAGGAATTTTATACATTCCAGCAGAAGATTATCGCTGAGGAATCAGATGAGGGCTTTGGTTTGTTTGATGATTTGGAAGAGACGATAGACTACACAGACATTTTTGGTAATAGTCTTAAGGACTTATTCTCACATATCTTGGTTAAAGAAGGAGAGATTATTGAGTAGTCTAGTACTCAAGAAACGACTGACAAGACAGCTGATTTAACTGGACAAAGTGTTGAACGTTAGGTCGGAGATCTTAAAGTTGAAGCTCCTCCTCCGCTAGCTTATATACACATGTTGAGACATTCCAAACCTTTCACAAGGTATGGAAACTCAGAACCTATGATTAGTTGGGCATACGATGCTAAAAAGAAAATGTATGTTATTACAAGGAAGGCTGGAGCTATTGAATATTATCAGGACAATCACAACTTCCATACACTTAGTGCTTCAGATTTATATGCTATGGGTCGTGAAGAGTTTATCAACCCAAGTAATTACGGTAAGGGGAACTGGATAAGGAATAAGATTTGGAGGCAGAGTAAGACGAACATCAAAGACTTAAAATTGGCAAGTCCAAAGTCATTAAAGATGAGACGTGTATAGACCCTAATACTAACAAGCCAATGAAGATAAGGGTCTAAAGCATCCAAGACACACACGAAAGATCCCTATACACACTCTTGTACTAGTTAATAGCTTGTCTAAGCTCATGTGGTGGAAGTGTGAGAAGGAGACGGGTCATGCGTTGATTCATTATGTGGACAAAGAATACCATATCATCGACCCTGTGGAGCTGCTCAAGATTAGAGGAGAAGATTTGATGAGGTTGCAGGCTTGTCCGATTGCAGCTGATAAATCGGTTCATTTCATAGCAGTACAGTTTGGTTGGTTGATTACGAAGGCCTTGGACAACAAGATGTACGCTTATGGGTGTAGTTAAAAGGTTGCAGACGTGGACATCTTAATGCATTGATTCACAAAGCCTAGGGGGAGATTATAGGGATTGAACCTAGTGTCTCGAAAAGTCAAATCAAGATTATGAAGATCAAGTCTTGCGAGAACCTAAAGTTGCCGCCCGAGAAGTTGTTTCTCGTGCGAGAACTTGGAAGTCATGCGAGAACTTCCTAGTTTAGTATAAATAATTTTTTTGTTATGTAATTTATAGAGCTTTTGTCATTTCCTGATTTCATACTTACTTGTAATCACTCAAATCAGCAAGCAATAGAATTGGGAAGTTTATTTACATTTGTACTTATCTTCTACTATTCAATCTAATACCGTGGTGATTATATTCCGTGTTCTCATCACGAGATCAATCTTATTTATATTATGTTGATGCTTACAATCGTGGAAGATGATAAGTGTGGTGCTACGGTTGGCATCATTTCTTACATGAAGGCTCAAAAATTCCTGTGGAATGGACATTTAGCGATTTTGGCTTTAGTTACTGAAAAGACCACATAGGAGAAACGAATTGACGATATTTTCCTGAAGTGTTTCTAGGGGAGATCTGGATATCATCAGCTCAGGGTTCAAGAATAAGACATATCTAAGATAACTTTTAGAACTCGATATGGGCATTTTGAGTTTGCAGTCATGCTATTTGGATTGACAAATGCTCCTGCAGTCTTTATAGATCTCATGAACCGTGTTTATAAACCCTACTTAGACAAGTTTGTCATCGTCTTCATTGATGACATACTAATTTATTCCCAGAATAGGGAAGAATATGAGGAACAACTATATGCCAAGTTTTCCTAATATGACTTTTGGATGAGAGAGGTACAATTCTTGGGGCATGTAGTCAACGAGAAGGGCATTCATGCTGACCCGTCGAAGATTGAGGCAATCAAGAATTGGCCTGCATTCCGCCTATAGGGGTGCGCTAATTTCTTGGATTAGCATGTTATTACCAACATTTTATAAAAGGATTCTCGAAACTTGCACAGCCTTTGATTGCCCTGAATCACGAAGGAATGATTTACAAGTGGGGCAGTAATGAGGAAGCGGCATTCCAAGAGCTTAAAGACAAGTTGTGTGGTGTGCCAATCTTGGCTTTACTAGAGGGAACCAACGAATTTGTAGCGTATTATGACGTATCAATCCAAGGTTTGGGTTGCGTGTTGATGCAAAGTGAGAAATTGATAGCTTATGCATTAAGACATCTTAAGGTGCACGAGAAGATTTATACAACTCATGATTTAGAGTTGGGAGCTGTAGTATTCGCACTTAAGATCCGGAGGCATTATCGTTATGGAACCAAGTGAATGATCTTTACCCAAGGAGAAGCAACTCACGAGAACATCTAGAAGTATGTCTAGAAGACTTGCTAGGATTACCTCCCTCGCACCAAGTCAAGTTTCATATTGATTTAATACTGGGAGCAGCATTTGTTACAAAATCTCCATACCAGCTAACACCATCAGAGATGCAAGAACTGGATAGTTAGTTACAAGAACTACTGGATAAAGGGTTTGTCCGACCAAGCTATTCGCCCCGGGGAGCACATGTATTGTTTGTAAAGAAGGATGGATCATTCACGATGTGTATTGATTACCAAGAACTAAACAAGTTGACGTTAAGAACCGGTATCCACTTTCTAGGATTGATGATCTATTTGATCAATTACAAGGTTCGACTTACTTTTCCAAGATTGACTTTAGGTCAGGATACTATCAACTACGAATCAACTAGAATGACTTTCCCAAAACAGCTTTTAGGACCTGATATAGGAATTGCGAATTTTTGGTAATGGCATTTGGGTTAACCAACACACCAGTAGTGTTCATGGACCTAATGAATAGAGTTTGCAAACCATATTTGGATAAGTTCGTGATAGTTTTCATCGATGACATTTTTATCTACTCACGAAACAAAGAAGAACATGAGCAACAACTAAAGATAACATTAGAATTGCTCATAAAGGAGAAGTTTTATGCTAAATTTCTTAGTGTGAATTTTGACTATGCGAAGTACACTTTTTGGGCCATATGGTTAATGAAAAGGGCATTCATGTAGATCTGAACAAGATTGAAGCTGTTAAATAATGGGAAGCGCCAAAAACACCTTTTAAGATTTAATCAATTTTGGGTTAGTTGGTTATTATCGTAGATTCATGAAGAACTTCTTTAAAATTGCACAACCACTAACTATGCTTACTAAAATAATAAGAATTTATAATAGGGACAGAAGCAAGAAGAAGCTTTTTAATTACTGAAACAAAAGCTGCGTAATGCACATATTCTGACCTTGCCTAAAGGCACTGATGAATTTCTCGTGTATTGTGACACTTCAAATTAAGGTCTTGGTTGCTTGTTAATGCACAAGTATAAAGTCATTGCATAAATGCCATGTCAAATCAAGATGCATTAGAAAAACTATACTACAAATGATCTAGAGTTAGGAGTAGTATTGTTTGAACTCAAGATTTGGAGACATTACTTGTACATACTAAATGTGTGATTTATACTGACCATAAGATTCTCTAACACATCCTCGATCAAAAGATGTTGAATATGAAACCAAGGATATGGGTGGAACTACTTAATGATTATGACTGTGAAATTAGGTATCACCTGGGTAAGGCCAACATAGTAGTAGATGCCCTGACTAGAAAAGAGAGAGTTAAAACCCACTTGAGTATGTGCATTAAGAATCACCATTCAAACTAGTCTAAGGACTAGGATTCTAGAAACATATAAATAAATTCTTCAAAAAGACAACCTGAAGGGTGAACTTTTATGCAAGGTGAAAAAGAAATTAGAATCTACTAGTGGCCTGGTATAAAGAAAGATACTGCGTCATATGTTAGGAAATGCTTAACTTGTTCCAAAGTAAATGCTGAACATCACAAACCATATGGGTTATTACAACAACCAGAAATCCAACAATGGAAATGGGAACAAATCTCAATGGATTTCATAACAAAGTTACCAAGAACGTCCGGTGGTCATGAGTCCATTTGGGTCATTGTTAATTAGTTGACAAAGACCGCATAGTTCCTGCCCATCGGAGAGGATTTTCGGATAGAAAGATTGGCCAGACTATATGTAAATGAAGTTTTAGCCAGACATGGAGTACCTCTTTCTATTATCTCTAATAGATATAGTCAATTTACTTGTAAGGACACGTGTAGACCTGAGTATGGCTTACCATCTGTAAAACTAATAGTCAAAGCAAGAGAATAATAAAAACCCTAAAGGACATGCTCCGAACTTATGTGGTTGACTTTGATGGAAGTTGGGATGCCCACCTACCACTGATTAAATTCTCGTACAACAATAGTTACCACACTAATATCAAATGCACACCGTTTGAGCATTATATGGGCGCAAATGCAGATCACCTATCTATTGGACTGAGGTTGGTGATAGTCAACTAATTGGTCTAGAGATCATTCAAGAGACTACCAACAAAATATCTCAAATCAAAGAAAGCATAAAAGCTGCAGAGACCATTAGAAAAGTTATGTGGAAAACCATAGAAAGCCTTTGGAATTTCAAGTTGGTGATAGGGTTATGTTAAAACTATCACCATGGAAGGGCATAGTTCATCTTGGTAAAAAGGGTAATCTTGCCCCGATGTACGTCGGACCCTTTGAGGTTCTACAACAAATTGTCCCAGTGGCATACAAACTTAAGTTACCGCAAGAGCTAAGTGTAACACCTGGTCTCTCACACTACCAATACACACATAACAACACACATACAACAACTATGCAGAACACACACCACACACTCACGCACAACACACACCAC
Organism: Flaveria sonorensis; assembly: GCA_025506505.1. Lineage (NCBI taxonomy): Eukaryota > Viridiplantae > Streptophyta > Magnoliopsida > Asterales > Asteraceae > Flaveria > Flaveria sonorensis. The sequence continues at coordinate 27,083,389 of CM046433.1, forward strand.
AACCGTACATATATATATATATATATATATATATATATATATATATATATATATATACACACACACCTACACACACATAGATACATATACAAGCACGAACACCTACAAGATCATGAACATACATAGCCCACAACACATACATTATAAACAGAAGCCTTCCAAAGCAGCACTCGATCATGAACAATGCATACACACGCTCACAGCTTCAACCGAACCACACACGATAGTCAATACCAAAACCGAGTCGTTAAGAACATTCGAGTTTAATGAAGAGGACATACCATACGACGGATGAGAGGCTGCGATCTAACAGCGGGGCATCGTTAGAAGCTAGCAGTTGTGAGAGATTTGCTGGGGGAGTTGTCGCGCGAACAAAGGACTGCCAGGGGAGGGTTTGCAGCAGGAATAGAGTTCGAAAAAGAGGGGGTTGGGCCAGAGATGGTGCTCTAGGGTTGACGGAAGCAATGGGATCAATGAGGGGGGGTTTCACGGTTAATAAAAGAAGCCATGCTTTGCAAAATGACACAACTAACCCCTCCAATTCACCTAAATTGCATTATTAACTAAATTGAGTCTAGTTAGTAAAAGTTAATTATGATTAGTTGGTGTTTATAATAACAATCATTATTTACATTACTAATTGTTATTTTTTAATAATCGTAATTAGGTTAGTTAAAATTTAATTAATCATAACATGACGGAAAGAGGTTAGGTTAAGGGAACGAGGTTAACCTGAAATCTCAGGTTGTCACATCATCCCCTTGTTGAAGGAATTTTCATCCCGAAAATTCAAACATAGAACACCAGTTTCAATAAGGTAGAGCACCAAATTTATAAAATCATACATAGGATAGGGTTTGTGATAATTTTTGAAACAAACCCAAAAGAAAGAATTATAATTTAGGTTTCACAATAGTTGTGACTTGTTGAAGGGAATTTCGCCTCGAAATTTAAGGAAAAGATATCTTAAGAATGATACGTTAGGAAGTGGATGCCTGATCTTTAAACAATTGCGGGTATTTCTTCTTCATTTGATCCTTGCATTCCGAGGTAAACTCTGGTCCATGCTTTGAATTCCATCTAGCGCGCACAATAGGAATCTTGCTACGCTTTAAGGTCTTGACCTCTCGATCCATAATCTCGATCGGTTTCTCAATGAAATGAAGCTGTTCATGAATCTCCAATTCTTCTAATGGAATGACGAGTGATTTGTTAGCTAGACACTTCTTCAGGTTTGAAACATGGAACACGTTATGAACACCGTTGAGTTCCTTAGGTAAGTCTAGCTGATAAGCCACCGGACCAATTCTTTTGACAATCTCAAATGGTCCAACATATCTAGGGCTTAGTTTTCCATGCTTCCCAAAGCGTATCACACCTTTCCAAGGTGAGACTTTTAGGAGCACCTTGTCACCAACCTGGAATTCTAATGGTTTATGGCGTTTATCTACTTAACTCTTATGTCGATCGCGTGCCACTGCCATACGGTTATGAATTTGCATGATCTTGTCAGTCATCTCGTGCACAAGCTCAGGACCCATAAGTTGGTTTTCTCTAACTTCTACCTAACAGATAGGTGTCGACACTTACGTCCATACAGTGCCTCAAATGGTATGGCCTTGATGGAGGTGTGATAACTGTTATTGTAGGAGAGCTCAACCAATGGTAAATGAGTTTCCAAACCACTACCAAAATCAATCACACAGGCACGCAACATGTCTTCCAGTGTATGGATGGTACGCTAACTCTGACCATCGATTTGCGGATGATACGCAATGCTCATATCCAGCCGCGTTCCCATTAATCACTGCAAAGATTGCTAGAAATGAGAAGTAAACCGAGCATCACTATCAGATATGATAGGTATTGGCACACCATGCCGAGAGACTATTTCCTTTAAATAAATTTGTGTCAGCTTCTCCATTCGATCATTCTCTCAGATTTCCAGAAAATGCACGGATTTTGTTAAGCGATCTACTATAAAGCAAATGGTATCGCATCCGCTGGGAGTCCTTGGTAACTTTTTGACGATGTCCATCGAGATCTGCTCCTATTTCCATATTGGATTTTTCGGTTGCTGAAGTAAACCGGATGGTCTCTAGTATTCCACCTTAACCTTTGAAGTTAGACATCTGCTTACATAGGTGGCAATCTCAGCTTTCATGTTCGGCCACCAGTAAAACTCCTTCAGATCTTGGTACGTCTTGTCTGAACCCAGATGAATTAAGTAACGTGACTTATGAGCTTCATCCATTACCAGCTCTCGTAAGTTCCCATACTGTGGTACCCAGATCCGTTCCATGAAATAAAAGATTCCATTAGTCTTGATCTCTAATTTCTTCTCCAAGCCTCGCATGGATTCTGCCTTTAGATTCTCAACTTTCAAGGCCTTAGATTGAGCAGCCTTGATTTGCACTGCAGATTGGAGTGGATGGTCATTTGCAATGAGCTCACCCAACGAGGTGTCGATGTTTCCTTTTGACTTAGAGCGTCAGCTACCATATTAGCTTTACCCGAGTGATACTTGGTGGCACAGACGTAATTATTGAGCAATTCTAACCACCCTCGTTGCCGCATATTCAGCTCTTTCTGATCATATATATGATCGAGGTTCTTGTGTTCTGTATAGATTATGCACTTGGTTCCATGTAAGTAGTGCCTCCGGATCTTCAAGGCAAACACTACAACTCCTAGTTCCAAATCATGCGTTGTGTAGTTCTTCTCATGCACGTTGAGCTGTCTAGATGCATAAGCTATGACATTGTTGCATTGCATGAGAACACATCCCAAACCCTGGATGGATGCATCATAGTAAACAACAAAGTCATTAGTTCCATCTGGTAAAGCTAGGATTGGCGTGCTGCAGAGTTTGTCTTTAAGCGCCTGAAATGCTAATTCCTCTTTGTTGCCCCATTTATAGATGGTTCCCTTGTGAGTTAGGGCAGTCAAAGGTTGTGCCAACCTTGAGAATCCTTCAAAAAATCGTCTGTAATATCCTGCCAAATCAAGGAATTATCACACCCCAGTAGGCGTTTTTGGTGCCAGCCAATCCTTGATTGCTTCAATCTTTGAAGGATGTGCATGTATACCCCTTTCGTTTACTATATACCCAAGGAATTGCACTTCTCGCATCCAGAAGTCGTATTTTGAAAACTTTGCATAAATTTTTTCATCCTTCAACAAATCCAGAATAAATCTCAAGTGTGCCTCATGATCTTCCTTATTTTAAGAGTAGATTAGTATGTCAACGATGAAGACAATGACAATCTTATCAATTAAGGCTTGGAAACACGGTTCATGAGGTCCATGAAAACTACTATGCAATTGGTCAGTCCAAAAGTCATAACGGTGAACTCAAAATGTACATAGTATGTCATCGATGAAGACAATGACAATCTTATCCAATTAAGGCTTGAAAACACGGTTCATGAGGTCCATGAAAACTACTATGGCATTGGTCACTCCAAAAGTCATAACGGTGAACTCAAAATGTACATAACGAGTCCGGAATGCCGTCTTCGGGATGTCTTCCTCCCGCACCCGTAACTGATGATAACCTGATCTCAGGTCAATCTTGGAATAGTAGCTTGATCCTTGCAACTGGTCAAACAGGTCATCGATACATGGAAGAGGGTAACCATTCTTTATGGTAACCTTGTTCTATTCCCGATAGTCAATGCACATGCAGAAAGTTCCATCTTTGTTCTTCACGAATAGCACAGGTGCTCCCCAAGGTGAAGAACTTGGACATATGAACCCTTTGTCTAACAGTTCTTGCAACTGTTTTGACATTTCCCGAAGCTTGTTAGGTGCCTAGCGATACGGCGTCCGAGCGATAGGGCAGCTCCTGTTGTCAGCTCGATTTGAATCTCTACTTGTCTTTGTGGAGGAAGACTAGGCAAGTCCTCCGGAAATACCTCGGGAAAATCTCTAACAACTGGAATGTATTCAAGTCGCTTCTCTTCTGTGGTCTTTTTAGTAACTAGGGATAAAATCGCCAATTGCCCTTTCCTCAAAAACTTTTGAGCCTTCATGTAAGAGATGATGCAGACCACAACACCACTCTTGTCACCTTCCACAGTGAGTATCTCTCCATCAGGCAAAGGTAGGCGGATAAGCTTCTCACGAAAGATAATTTCGGCCTAGTTCCTAGATAACCAATCCATGCCAACAATGACATCGAAGCTACCGAGCGTAATAGATAGAAGATCAATATCAAAATCGTGCCCAAAAAAACTTATCTTACAACCTTGGAATATATGGGAAGACTCTATGATCTTACCATCAGCTATTTCTACTGTATAGTTCGTGTCTAAGGCGGTAGAGTAAACATTTAGTAATCGATTGAAATTTTGTGAAATGAAACTCCTATCTGAACTAGAGTCAAATAGAATAGAGGCAAAACAACCATTGATAGAAAATTTACCAGTTACATTAGAAGGATCATTTTGAGCCTCACTTGAACCAATAACGAAGGCTCTACCTTTGGCACCACCATTTCCATTACCATTGCCATTTCCGTTGCCATTGCCATTAGGGTTTTTGGCACCATTACCATCACGGTTTTCAGCACCATTACCATCGCAATTGTTTTTCTTCAGCTTTGGGCAATTCCTCTTGAAGTGCTCGATTTGACCACACTCGTAACAGCCTTTCTGTTCATCCTATTGTGCTGGCTGTTTAGCTGCTAAGTTCACCTGGCAATTTTTAACAGTGTGACCAAATTTACCACACCTTTCACATGTATTTTTGTTGAAAGGCCCATTGTGGTGGTAGCTGCACTTGTTGCACTTAGGTAATGTCCCGGTATAGTCACTACCATGCTGAGATGAAAATGATGTTTGGTTAGACATGTGGGAGTTGTCAAACTTCTAGGACTGTTGTGGTTGTTGCTGAGAAGTGCTTTGCTTGTAATTGGGACTAGACTCCGACTTCCTCTTATTGTTACTGTCAGCAGTGATTTACGTAGAACTGTGTGGAGGTAGCTTACCCTATCTGACAGCCTGGTCGGTTAGCCTGTGGGCCAGTCTAAAGGAAGGAGGGTTGACCATATTAGGGCATAGTGTAGCAAGCTCATAAGAATGAGTGGTGTATGCCTCGATCTCAGAACCCATCATCTTTAGGTTCCAGAATTCTATCTCCAGCTTTTGCAACTCGTCATGGGGGCGGTATTCTTCCTTCATCAAATTTTTAAAATCTTCCCAGGTGGTCTGGTTGCAATCTCGATACCTAATATTTGTACCTGGGTGTTCCACCAAGACAGATTAGTTCCTTCTAGAGTGCCGGTAGCATACTTAACCCAATTTGCCACCGGGTAGCTGCACATCTTAAATACAGATTCGAGCTTCTCGAACCATCATAGGAATCCTACGGCTCCTTCCACTCACATTAATGGGTTTGGTTTGCAGTCCATAAAGGACTTAAAAGTACCGACTCCTTGACCTGCAACAGTTTTAGATTAGGACTTTGGAATTTTAACGAAGGTTATAATTTAACAGGATTGATGGAATGGTAACGTCGAGAATGATGTTGGTATAGCTTACCAATTGGAGCGGGTGTAGGGTTAGGGTTGTGGTTAGCCCGTGCATCAGCCACATGCTAATTAATTAGTGTGGCTAGTTCCGCCGGGGTCATGTTGATCGTACTACGACCGCGTCCGCATATATGTCCAGACATTCTTAACAATCACAACATACGAAAATAAGTAAATATGCAACATATCAACTTCATTTAAGTATAATCAATTTAAAATAATTTAGCACACACACAACTAAATGTTCAAATAACAATCTTTGTCAAAATAAATTGTAAGTACGTCTAAAATTAATTAAACTAAATATCAAAATTCAAAAACATAAGGCGGATGGGAAACAACCCTTCCTATCAAGGTGCGAAATAAATGAAAGTTTAATAAATGAATAAAATTAATGGAAAAGGAAAATCAATGTGAATTGATGGATTCGGTGTTATCCTTAGGCTGCTCCTCAGGTTCCTCTTCTGGCACCTCCTCTAGTTCCACTTCTGGATCTTCCTCAACAAGCTACTGCACTACGTTCTGTACGTTGACTTGAACCTCAAGAGTATCGAGTCGCTGACTATTAGCAGCGATGTCCACCTCGTCGCTAACTACATGCTCAAATAAGTCAATGACATGGCCCACATGCCTGTTATGATGATCAACCAACACGTTGAGCGGTTTCTTCAATTCCTTGATCTCCTCGGCTGATTCCAGCACCACTTTCTCAATGCTTTGTTATCGTCCCACAACTCGGCAACGCGGTTACGCTCAAGGTGTAAAGTGGCTGCTATAGCAGCCATGGCCTAGTTGGGAGTACAGGGAAGGGGAGGTAGGGTAGGGGCATTAGGGTTCCTAGCCGGAGTGGACCTAGACCGGGGCCGACGTTCAAGAGGTAGAGGAACATTTTTCCACTGAACTAGTCTGGTCATATATTGGGGATAGTATTCCCACTTATGAACTGGTAGGTATTGTGGTAAGGCAAACGGCTGGTCATAATCGAACTCCTCGTTATTATTTGGGCGCACGGGCCAGTCGTACGGACCCGTAGATGGAGGTATAAAATCATAGTAGTAAGGTCCTGATCACGATCGATCCCACATTTTGTTGCACTTGATAATCAAATTAAGATGAATGTGTGCATGTGTGATATTAACGAACATTAAACAAACTCAATTGAATATTATTAATCAAATGATTACAATAATAAAGGAGTATACATCGTTTAAGCTCGATCCACCTGAGGTGAGCACCCCTCGGGAGGCCTATCACACAACTCTGTGTTATCTCAACCTCATATTGAATTACAAAGGAAAAACATTTATATGTACTATGCAGATGTTCTCGTGTGAGAACTAGAAGTTCTCGCGTGACAAATCCAAGTTTTCACGCGATAAGTTCTTCTTCAATAATCTTGGAGTTTTCGCTTCCTTGTACTTCTCGCATGAATTGAGTTTTTGCTTTTCACTTGATATTGTAATCCATAAAGAGTAGGTCCTTATAATTTAGCCTTATGGATTATGATATCAAGTTATGTTTGACTTCAGTCACTCATCTTCATGAATTATCTGATCCTTGGGTATCTTTCACTTTTGTCTTCCCCCTCAGCTGTAACCTCCTCCTAATGTATAGCTTCATAAGGGATATCACGTGTGAATCAATCATGATTACTTACGACTTAAGATGTATTAGGCATATGACAGAGAAGTCCAACTTCCGTTTTGGATTCCTAAAGAACCTGATTCTGCAATCAGATGACAAGATTCTATGATGACGAACTAGATCATCTAAAGTATTCTTCCCCCTTTGTAAGATGTAATAAGCCCATATTTTTAAAGCAAGAGTACCAAACAATCTTGATTTTTCAATTAATTAACCCGTTCGATCATTGTCCCCATCAATAAGATAAGATAAGCCCACATTTTCAAGTTTCAGTTCACAAACGACTCGAATCAAATGTTATAAATATAGAATTTTGAACTTGTTCAAACATCACAAAAACCCCTGTTTAAGTACCAAACTTCAAATCATCCGGCATCCTCTAGATTTGGGCTGAAACACTTGTTCTAAACATTCACAAACTAACAAGTTTTCACATCTAGACAATGTTCTTGCATTTTTGCAATGTTTTCACAAAAATCAAGTTGATAGTTAAAGTTTTCGCGTGAATACTGATGTTTCGCTTGATGAAGTTTTCATATATGAACTAGGTAGACGTTCTCACGTGAGAACTTGATATTCTCGCACGACAACTCCAAGTTATCGCAAAAAGTGGTTACCGATGTGAAAACTGCCCAAGTTTTCGCAAAAATCAGTTATTCATGCGAAAACTTCATCAAAATCGACTTTTTGTGTTTGATTCACTGCTGCGATTTCAATTCTTCAATTTTCATCATCATAACTTGAAGATACTGAGCGTATTGATGCAGATCATTATTTTAGAAAGTAAGAAAGTCAATTTCATGTTTATTCACCTTCGATTTCATCCATTTTACCTTCAAAATCAAGTTATATACGACCATAACCTTTAGGTCTTCAATCTTCATGTTTAACGTATTAATACGGATGATTGCAGAACGAAAATCCGTATATCAAGAGCAACACCTTGCTCTGATACCAAGTGTAAGGTCCTAATCACTATCCATTCCACATTTTCTTGCCCTTGATAATCAAATTAAGATGGATGTGTGCGTGTGTGATATCAATGAAGATTAAACAAACTCAATCAAATATTATTAATCAAATGATTACAATACAAAAGGAGTATACATCGTTTAAGCTCGATCCACCCAAGGTGACCTCCCCTCGGGAGGCCTATCACATAACTCTATGCTCTCTCACCCTCAGAGCACTTTTACAAATGAACACACATACTAAAATACAAAGGAAAAACATATATATACTATGCAACTGTTCTTGCGCGAGAAGTTCTCGCGCGACAACTCCAAGTTTTTGCGCGATAAGTTCTTCTTCAATCATATTGGAGCTTTCGCTTCCTTGTACTTCTTACATGAATTGAGTTTTTGCTTTTCACTTGATATTGTAAACCATAAAGACTAGGTCCTTATAATAGTAAATGGGTCTCTTTCCTCAAGAAGAAGAAGAAGAAGGTGTAGAAGAAGAGGAAGCCATTCCTACAAAGAACCAGTCACAGGAATGAGCAACAACAAGTAAACCAACAAGGCAAAGTAAACAAGGCCAACAAACGAGCCTAACGTGTCTATATGCGTGTAACTAAGGCATCAGGCTACAGTCTAAGTGCAATGCAAATGAAATGCAAATTTATTTTAGTTCGCTATAACCATTGGCTCTAATACCATTCTGTAACACCCGACCATTCACACAACCAATATTGTCCTTTTCGCCCAGGAGAAGCTCACGGATTTGCTTTTGGTTGTTCGGGTGAAAACTTTCCAAAGAGGTCACCCATCCCTGGATTGCTGCCACCTGAGCACGCTTAACTGTGGAGTTCTCCTCTCATCCACAATCAATACGCTTAAAATGTGTTGGTGATATTAGAGACCAGACATTACTTATGAATCAGGAAACTCTCCTGTCCACGGCGATGTGTGAATATGTAGGGTGTCACAGTATTGATGGGTACTCAAGTTGCAGTATCATATTATTCGGGCATACCTACTCAAGAAGTAATTTTCTGGGCCACTTTGCATACACAAATGGGTTGGTTCAACATATTTTGGGTTCAAATGGTATTTTTTGTCTAGTTATTTTATTTTATGTTCATTATAATAATTAATTTTATTTTCATAAATACATATAATTACATAAGATTAAATCAAAGCAGGGATGATGGATAATTCCAACAACAAATCTCATGATATTTTATTTTGGGTTTACGAAGAAACTACAAGTACAAGACCAAATCAAAAGGGAGGAAATCATTTGAGTCGTCAATCAAAAGTAGTTTGGCCAAGGTAGGTGGAACGTACAAAAAGAAGAAGGAAGAACTTTTGAAGGAGGTGATGGACTCGAGACGGGAAAGATGAAAAAGCTATAAAATTGATGGAGGAGTAGCGAGAGGCTATTTGGGAGGAGCAATTTAACTGAGATTAGATTATTTTTTTATGGATTGACACTACCATGTGACCGAACCGATGTTGGAAGTAATTCTTATATGAAAACATGGTAGCACAAAAATATAATTGGCCTTGTGATTTTTAGATGAAAATGATGGTGGAAATAGTTTTTATTTTTTATATTTAAATTATGTAGAATTTGTGGATCTCGAACAAGAAATAAAACATACAACGAAACAAAACGTACCTATGATTTAATCTTCCAACACGATCACTTGGATTATCCTCTGAATCGTGAAACACTATCAAAAAAACCTATTTCGTGGGTTACACGCGAATAATTTATCGGATTACATAGAGATTTTTTGAATGGATTAGTATTTTTGTTGAATCTATGAAGTTTCTTGATGGAACTTTTTGTAATTGTAAACCTCTGGTTTTTGTGTCTCAACCACAATAGAAATAAAAGAACCCTTTTCCTTCTCTTTTCTTTTATGTGTGCAAGACAAAATTTAATTATTTAGTCACCCACATTCCCATAATCATATTTAGTGAGCCCATAACAATAATCTTGAAGGCCCATTATCTAATATACTAAAACCCAAGTAATTGATTTACTTAAGTGTCACACCCCCGCTTATAGCGGAAACACGAGGATGTAACGGATGGGATCGTCGTTACACATTGATCATTAATAGAGATGTATTAAATGAGGAAAACCAACATGTCATGACATCACCCGACACAAACGAAGACTTGTGTCGCAGTTAGTCAACTCCACGACATCACAAAGTCGATTAGTTAAAATGAAATTGTAATCCCACAATTCGGGAGCAAGTAAACGAAAACATGATTAACAAGGATAATCCAAAACATAATTGTCAAAGACACCCAAACAAGTTTAAAATGCATTTCCTAAGGTCATCACTAAGGCAGCATCCCTAGCTATGCTCGATGGTTGTTAACTGAAAAGATACGCTCAAAAGGTCAACATATTGTTGGTGAGTTTGCAGGTTTGAAATAATAAATAAAACTTGACGCTGTGTAATAGTTTGTAGGACATAAGTGCATACAGTTATAAGCAAGCAATATCACATGTAAACATGAGCCTAACAACTAAACCTAAGACGTACACACAGATCTTGTCAGAACATATTCACCCTAGAACCCATCTGTGGCCACTGTCAGTCCCAACTAGTATACTAACAAACAAGGGTGGGGGTGTCAGCCCAATAGTACTATCAATACATGTCCGTCGGCTCCAACATCAGAGTTAAATAGTTATGAATAAAGAATCACATAGAAAACTCATGCATGTACCAGATATAAACTCACAAAACAGTAAACACAATAGTCCCAAAGAATGAATGAGTTCACTGTTTAAAAAGAGTGAGCATACTTTTCCCCTAGATTTTATAAATAATTGTAATGAAAACGGAGCCCCGAAACTCACCTTGTAATGATACTGCAACTAATGAAATAAAAAAAGGCTTCTATAACAATATATAAGTGAACTTGAAACACATCTAATAGACATCATAACATATTCGATCTTTCTCGGGTCGGTTCCGGTTTGTCGCGCGACTCGCTCAAAAAGATATATACTTATTTATTTTTTTATACATATACATAGTAATTTGATTACTCGCATAATTAGACACGAGTAAAATATATATGAATATATCTATATATATATATATATATATATATATATATATATATATATGTATAATTTGTTTTAAATACACTATTATTATATAGCTATATGTGTATAATAGCTATATAATTATATGCATCTCCCTCATTATTTCAATGTGATATCGTATTTATAGTTTATTATACGAACTCTCAATTTATTTATCACTATACTCACCGATAATATATATATATATATATATATATATATATATATATAGTTATACACATACACACGATATAAGTATATAGACACACACACTAAATTATATATATCATGCACAATCACATGACTTGACACACATATATATACTCGTACACACATACTCCATATACATATACCTACACACATATTATCATAGAAATATATAAATATATTTGTCTACATGAGCTCACACATTACACACACATTCTCACACACGTACAACATACTTAAACACCATCATCACACACACACATATACCTTAAGTACACACACACCCTCACATTCACACCAAAACATACTCACATTCATATATAAACCACACTCCATCATGTAGATATCACACACACAACACACATACAAATATGTAAATATATAACCTGCTAACACACATATACATACATTCAACATACATAGCACCTTCCACACGCACACCACTATGCACACACCGCATACACAGCGCGCGCACACGCTGCGCACGTAGACACCAAACACATGTGCTAGTAACTCCGCGATCAAACTCGACGAACCGAACGAGACCACGCAATAAGCCGAGAGAGAGCATATACCTGTGATGCAATGATGCGTAAACCGGCTGGAAAGGTTGCTCGTCGGACCAACTGCATGGCAGCAAAGGTTGCGGCAGTCAGGGTTACGGGGGAGAAAGTCACAGACATATATATATATATATATATATATATATATATATATATATACATATATACATATATATATGTATTTTCATACCTATTTTTTAATAAACCTAAATTTTAAAACTTAAGCGCTAATGAACCAACTTGACGAAATTATATATACGGGTAACAACGTGACGCAATATAATATTAGCGTGTTCAAGATCTGCGACGTCGCAAGCACGATTCGATAGGTTTTTACATCAAATGATATTATATATATGAAATACTAATAATATTTATAATAATAAAAATAATATTGATATTAATAGTAAATAATAATAGTAATTCGATAATAATATATTACACTAAAAAAATTTATTATTTTTTGAGAGATGACAAGCTTTGGGTTAATTGACGGATATGAAAGTGACAGATGTCACAGTATCCCACAGTTGAGAGAATTTCGTCCTGAAATTCAGCTTGAGTTAGGTCCCAAGGCTCTATTCATAAAAGGATACGGGCTTTTTAAAGTTTCATCTGATCTTCCCGCTTCCATATAAGGTCAGGCACTTGCTTAGAGTTCCATCAAACTCTAACAATCATGATCTTACTAGGCTTTAATTCCTTAACTTTTCTATCAATGGTTTATATTGGTTCCTCAAAAAAATGGAGTTTCACATCAATTCGGACTTCTTTGATCGGCATATGTAGAGAACCATCAGCCAAACATCTCTTAAGATTCGATACATGGAACGTATTATGCACCCCGCTTAGTTTCTTAGGCAACTTTAACCGATACACCACAGGACCAACCCTTTCAATGATCTCGAATGGTCCCACATACCTCGAAGCTAACTTTCCATTCTTTCGAATCATACAACACCATTCCAGGGAGAAGCCATTAATAAAATGAGATCCCCAGATAGAATTCTAACGGTTTTTGTCGACTATCAGCATAACTTTTCTAACGATCTCTAGTGGCCTTAAGTCTGTCTTTTATTTGAAATATTTTATCAGTCGTTTCTTGAATTATTTCAGGGCTTGTCAATTGACTTTCAGTAACCTTAGACCATCATAATGTGTAACGATCAACACAATACAAAGATCGATCTCGTCATGAAAATGCGGAATTTTGACATTACAGATAAGATTGAAGAACACAAACATAAGATGTAAATAGCTTTAGTTGTAGTGCTCTCTGATTTTGGACAAATTACAGTAAGTGCGAAATCAAGAAATGAGGAAAAAGCTTACTAATTACATTACAAAACTTCCATATATACTAAACTAGAAGTTCTCGCGCGAATCACTAGTTTTCGCGTGACTTGATGTTTTCGCGCTAGAATCAAGTTATCGCATGGCAACTTAACTTGTCGCTTGACTTGATATTCTTCATCTTGATTTGATTTCATGAGCCTCTAGGTTCCAACCTTACAATCTCCTCCTAGGCTCAGTAAATTAATACTTTAGAAGTCCACATCATCTACCTTGTAACTGCCTCCATATGCATACATCTTGTTGTCCAAGGCCTTTGTGATCATCCAACCAAACTGTGCTGCTATGAAATGTACAGATTCATCAGCTATAACTGGCACAGCTTGGACAAGCTGTTAACTGACACAAGAGCATGTATAGGGATCTTCCATGCATATCTTGGATGCTTGAATACTCGTATCTTCATTGGTTTATTCGTATTAGGATCTAGTCATGTCTCATCTTCAATGACTTTGGATTTGGCAGTTTTAAAGTCTTTGAAATTAGCCTTGCTTTGCTTCCAAATCATATTCCTGATCCACTTTGCCTTGCTATAGTTACTAGGGTTAATGAATGGAACACGACCCATTGCATATAAATCTGACACTCTGAGTGTATGGAAATCATGTTCATCTTGATAGTATTCGATAGCTCAACCCTTTCTCTTAATAACATACATCTTTTTCTCCATATCGTAAGCCCAGCTAAGTATTGGTTCTGAGTTTCCGTACATTGTAAAAGGTTCGGAATGTCTTAATGTGTGAATGTAAGCTAGTGGAGGAGGAGCAGCAACTGTTAGGTTCCCAACCTGATGCACATCACTTTGACTAGTAACATTAGCAGTATCGTCAGTCATTTCTTGTGTGCTCATCTCTCCAACAATCTCCCCTTCTTCAGTTAATGTATCTGAAAACAAGTCCTTAAGACTGTTTCCAAATATGTTAGTGTAATCTATTCCTTCATCCAAATCATCAAAAGCTTCAAAATCTTCTTCTGTCTCCTTAGCAATGATCTTTTGCTAGAATATATAGAACTCTCTATCATAAGCTCCTTCTACTGCTGGATCTAATGGGGTGTAATCAATGGTATCATCGGGACTTAGTCTAGAGACATTGTCAGTACCCGATGACCCAGATGCACTAGCTGCAGAGCCTAAATCTCCTCCTTGATCATCATCGTCATCTTTTTTGTCATCTTTCTTACCATCATCACCCTCATCACCATCATCATCATCATCTTCATCATTATCTTCATCATCATCAACTTCTTCTTCATCACTAGAAGCATAATCAACCAGATCCAATCCATCGTCATCAAGTACTGGGCTTGGAATAGGAACATCATGTTCAGGCTCTACAAACATCTCTCCATTATAAACTACAGGTTGATCCTCAGTAGCCCGAATAGAAATATCTTATGATGGATCTTGATCAACATTAGCAGTGTCTGTTGTCCTTTCTGTGTCAACAAGATCAACAACATGCTCTGTAGCATCAGTAATAGGATCATCAGCAGGTTCAGGACCAGCAGATTGCTATCCACTAGATTTTCCAACTTTCATGGTCCGTTGTGATGTAAACTGAACTGACACACGTGAAGTGAGATCTCTCAAGTTCTGCTCTAGGATCTGAACATAGCTAAAAATGAATGTTTGTTGATGTTCAGGACCATTGATCTTCTCATCCCTTTCAAATAGCTGCCTCTGCATATCAATAATGATCTGAGTTTTTCTAACATTTCCCTCTCCAATGTATTAACTCTTTCTTCCAGTGTAACTGATGTACGTGAACTAGTAGAAGTACTAGCACCTTGTGTTTGCGTAAGAGGGGTGTTAAGAAAATCTTCCATTCCTATTGTCTTTTCAAACCCTTAATCTCTTGAAGGAGTACTCAACACATCCTCAGTAGCAGACATTGTAGAATGTATCTCAAATGTTGCAGCCTCGCTAACTGCGGCAGGAGTCTCAGAGATAGGTAATTCTTCCTCAATCGACACAATGGTCACAGGGGTCTGACACTTTCTCAATGCACCCTATCCTCTACCCCTACCACGTGGACTATCACCAGATCTTCTTACCATCCTCTTCTTCCTACCTCTACTAACAACTGTCTCTTCAGAAACAAAACTTGCATCACGTTCCTCAGCAGTGCGTTATGCAGGTGATTCGCGCACTCTAGGACGTTCTTGCAGCACATAAGGTATATTCCCAATTTGGTCACTATCAGTCTCACTATCACTCCCAGTAAACCAAGAATCAATCTCTGCATCTATATCAGACCTTCTAGCTCCCTGACAACTTTTAGGTGCTTCTTGAGGTGTATATGTAGATGTACCAGCTGTATCATATCTATGAACATGGTGAGTCTCTATCTCATGTACTTGTGCCTCTGCTTGAAAATCTTCAACAAACTTTCCAAGCTTAACAGAATGGGATCCATCCTAGGCATTCCCTCTTGCTCCTATCAAATAAGTGAATATGTCCTTCATCATTTCCATGACAGCATAGGTAGATGAATCAGACACAGCTAACTCAAGATGGGTAACTTTCACTATCATCTGTAAGAATCTGGGATACATGATGAATTCCTTCCCAACAGTGGTTATGACATTCTTCTACATCTCTGAAAATATAGCCTTGGAGATGTTGTATGGAAGATCATCAATAAAAGATACCAGCAATGATCCGAATACATCACTCAGGCTATCCATACCAGCCTTCAAATTACTAAGGCAATGAATCACGACATGAAACAATTACATTCAAAACAAAGGTAAATATTTCTTCTCCAAAGAAGGATATCTATGCCTATACCCCATCCTTATCAAACACTCTTTGGCCACTTCCATATTTATTTCAACTAGTGCATTAGGTTGATCCTCTAATAACAGCACACTGTTAATCTCCTCTACTGTGATAACTACCTTCTTGCCTTTCACTGTAGCTGATATGCATGGTTCTCTGGTCTCATCTGTTTCATTTGCTTCAGACTTCCAGAACTGATCAATAATATTAGTGTATATAGTCGGACTAGCTGAAATGGCATGATGTATCTGAGAAGTCTTTAGACCTTCAATCAGAGATCTGAGCAATGCCTTACTCTTTGGAACATCTCCAAGATAAGCAATAGCATTATGTTTTTATTAAAAATCATTTGATGAGCCATCTGAAAAATTAAACAAATGGATAAGTACAAAGCATTTCAACTTGAAAAAAAATTCACACTTAGAAAATTTTTTGAAACATTTACTTCTCGCTGGAAAACATTAACTACTCGCGCGAAGACATTAAGTTTCAGTTTTAACTTTTCACCCGACAAGATGAGTTCTCGCATTAAACTGACTTTGTCTGAAAGTTAGCTTTTCGTGTGACAAGTTTACTTTTCACGCGACTAGTTCTATGTGAATTTGAAAGTTCTCGTGTCTGTTCAAATTCAACTGACTTTTTGCATGCGAGAAGTCTGTATAATTTCAGATTTTCAGTTGATCAATTCTAGAGTATTTTAACCACTAATACATGTTCATTTGGTGTCGCCTAAGTCATTTTTGAGGTTAATCATGTTTAATTTGTCTAATTTAACATGTATAAGTCCATTTAACTTTCGGTCATGAATCAAATACATTCAAATCAAAACGTTAATCATCAATATACCTTAATAGTTACTCGGATATCATAATGCGAACAGAGTGAATGTGAGAATCAAAGTATAAATGGTTTCAACACATAGATTTTGAGTGAAATTTTTCTGAAAGTTGTTGTGCGAATAGAGACTTTTCGCTCAACTACTGTATTTATAGTACTCTGACTTCTCATGCGAGAAATCAGAGTTCTCGCATACTGAACTTTTCGCTTCATTTGAAAATTTTGCATTTGTTGAACTTTTCGTATTTGTTTAACTATTCGCATTTGTTGAACTTTTCACAATTGTTGAATTGTTCGCATTTGTTGAACTTTTTGCATGCGACAAGTTCAATTTTCTTTTAAAAATTTCAACTTTTTAATTTTCAAATTTTCAAATTTAATTATCATTTAAGCCATTTGATTTATTATGAAAATGATTATGTTTAACTAAGTGTTTTACAATTATTCAAGCACCATTAATTTTTAAAAAAATTTATAAAATTTAAACAAATAAAATTTTCGAGTACAGGATCATATTTCTTAGAAATCGATCATTACCATCATCCCGCATGAATATAAATGAGACTGGTTATATTAATTGTCACTATATTATGTCCATTTTAAACTTAGACTTCAAGTTTACTTAGACACATAAGCTATGATATTTATCATGATTTGATTAAATTATATAACTTAGTGTGTCCCACAATAAAAAATCCTGTAGAACCTTATCCAACTTCAAGACACTTTTTAGATTTCAGGTCACCCCAATTTGACTTAAACCTTTCACTTTTGATGAGCATTTTCAGAATGATTTTTTTAATATAATATCTATTATGAGCATAACTAGCCTGAGAAATGTTACTGAACACAAAATATAGGGCTTATTAACACGCAATCGGACTTATATTTTGCCCTCGCAAGACGTTTAGGACTTACATGCCAAGTCGGACTTACATGCCCCATGTTTTGATTTTGCCTCCCGTGTTAGAACATATTCTCAAAAGGAAAAATATTTATCATATAGTATGTACGTCTATGACATATCTTTTATTGTTGCGCTCATTGGCATCTTTTATTCCTATATGGCCTTTTGGTTTCTTTTTGCTCTTTTTGTTTGTTTTTCTTTTTGTATTTTGTTTTCATATGTATATCTATTTTTGTATTTTCATTTTAACATATATATATACAATATCTGAAAAAAACTAGATCATAAAGTAACTGGCTTGAGTATGACCAGACTATAACTCTCAGTCTATTTTAGCATTGAATCAGAGTTACCATAAAACCTTGATGAGTTACCCACTTTAGTCATTGATAGTTACTTTCAGTGCATCACAGAACATGGTGTTTTTCATTCTTGAACGTCAAGCCTATCAACATATCAAACATAATCCAAGTCAGTTTCCGTTAAGCCTTAAGATGTATCAGATCAAGATCAAGAAATTTAATATCATTTCCTGTACAATCCTGAAAATTAAAAAAAAAATTAAGTTTTATAACCAAAATCTTTTTGTAATTTTCTCCAAACTATTTACTCCCCCTAAGAACAAAATCTCTTCCTGTTTTTTTTTTATTTTCAAATTTTCTCCCCCTAAAATTATGATTTTTTAGATAGAAAATAACAATTTTAACCAAAAATAAAGAACAAGAAAATATTTTGAAAAAGGGTGTAACAATAAGCGTTAACCAAAGTTAATCATTCCCAAAGATTGAACTAAAAAGTTAAATCTAGAATGACCAAACACCTTAGTAAACAAATCAGCAATGTTGTCATTTGTGAAAATTGATTCCAAATGGATAAGTTTGCGTTCAAAGCAGTCACGAATGAAATGCATGCAGATGTCAATGTGTTTTGTCTTTAAATGCTGAATTGGATTCTTTACAATGTTTAAAACTGCAGTATTATCACACAAGATTTTAGTGTCATAAATGTTTACACCATAATCAAGGAGTTGTTATTGAATCCAAATGATTTGTAAACAACAACTTGATGCAGCCACATATTCAGCCTCTACAATGGATGTGGATTCTGTGACATCCGGTAATTTTCCGTTACCAAACTCCATTAGTTCCGTTAGGTCTTGCATACACGTCTCGTGAGCACACACTAGTTGTCGTTGAACGTTGGTGACTTAATAACAATTATCTATGATAAACATATAATAATTTAACTAATGATGTGATTATTAAGTTGTGCTTACGTGATTTAAATATTATTGGTGAATTTTATCTTGTAACGTGTCAATGTGTTATTTATAATTCATGTGTTTTGTTAATTAATGAAAGATATACATGACTATTATTGTTGGTTAATAACACTTGGTGTTTAGTAGTTAAAACCTTTTAAAAAGTATTAAAAGATTAGTTTTTATAAAATATAAACAATAAGGGTTAAAAGGTAACTATTTTAAACATAATATTACCGAAAACAAAACCCTAATCCCTCCTCCCCACCCATTCGGCCGCGACATCACCAAAAACACACACACACTTTGAAATTTCGACCAAGAACAAGCAATAATCAAGTTCCAAGCAATACAACACGTTAAAAACTTCAATTCTTGTCAATTACGCGATTAAAGGTAAGATTTTTGAGGTTTTTCATGGATTTTTGATGTTGGCCGAATCCTAGTTTGATTTTTGTTCAAGATGTCGAATTTTTGATTGTTGGTTGATTGTATGATGTTAGTTAGGTTATATTGATGTTAGTTTACATGGATTATACAAGAAATTCGTGGTTTTAATGCGTAGTTCATACCTTACTAACAATAGTAAATTTTGTGCATGAACTTGATGATTTGATGAAGGATTGATGATGTTATTATGTTAATGAAGTTGTATGAATATTGGAATTATGATAATTATACAAGAAATCCATGAATTGATCATGTAGTTCATACCTTGCTAAAAGTAGAAACTTTTGGATATGAGATTTGTGAATTATGATGATTTGATGATGTTGAACATGTTTAAATGATAGTTATGAGCTGGAATAGGTATTGTGTTGATGAATTCATGATTGAATTGAGTGTTAGATTTTGGGATGTTATTTTCCCAAAAGGAAAACTTTATTTGTGTAGAATCTTGGATATCGTGAATGGGCACGTTTATGGTATTATGATCATGTTAGAATGTTTATTGATGATGTCTAATATGATGGAATGTGTTAATTGGGTTGTATGGATACTTGGTTGGTCAATTGGGAAATTTGGACTTGTATGGATTACACATGATGAATGACTATGTTGGGAGATTATAGAATCATGTTTGGAATTGTAATAGGTCATTGTTAGGTATATTGGTTGGCATGAATCTTGTGAATAATGTGATGATAATCAGCATACACGCGTGCGAATCTGAAGCCCCTACTTAGTAGGATTGGCAGGGTTTAGGGTATGAAGTCGTGAGTGGCTTGACATGGCAAGTTATGCAGGATTAGAGTTTATGTATGATGTACTAGTTGTGATGTAATTATAATTGTGTTGAACATGTTGACTACTTGAGATTTGCATGAGTTGTATGAAAATCTAAGTTGTATGATGATCTTGGTAGAGCAAGTGGTTGATGAAGTGATATATGTGAAAAAATTGTATGATAATAGTGCATGATGAATTAATATGCTTGATTAAAAGGGATTTCAATTAATATGTCACCAACGGGTCAAACGGGTCAACTGGGTCAAATGAGTCTTGTTTTTCTAAAACCTTTGGTCAATGTGTTTATTGAGCACTTAGGGTTGTTAATGATTCTGTGTACACCTACACATGTACTCGTGTGATCTAGGTAACCTCTGAAGGTTGTCTTTCCTCTCTCTCAAGTTAGCTTTTATTTCATTCGTGTACACACCAGGTGAGTTCATGCCCCACTTTATTTACACTCTCTTTCAGGGGAGATAGCTACTCGTTCTGAAACGCTTTATTGATTATAAGTTGTGTATAGTGTAATGTAGTGCGATATACTATGAAAGTTCTCACTCATTCGGATTGTTAATATTTGAAACTAGCGGGAAATCTTGGGTAGTACTACTGGGTTTGACAAGCCCCACCTGTGCGACTCGAGGTCAAACGGGTGCAATATTGTCCTAACACATGGTGTCATGACCTAGTAAGTAGTGACGGCAAGCAATCTAACGAAACACTGTCAGCTTCAATCGTGAAATCACTACGATTATTACTTGTTAATTTAGACTACCTATTGAATTCAATGCACTCTTATGTTTTATAACTGTTACTATTATGTTTTACGCAAACTATTGAACTCACCAACCATTGTGTTGACTCTTTTAGTATGCTATTCTCAGGTCGTAGTTAATGAAAAGCCTAGGAGCACTCACGGGTCAGCATTTATGGGTCAACATTGTTGGGAACATTTGTTGGTTTTGCTATTGGAATTGTTGTGTATTTTGTTTTGAATAATGGTTGGTGCGTGTTTGCGCATTTTACTTTGTGTTGCATTACTTTTGGTTTGTCTTGATTACAGAACGCTTCCGTACTGTTTTAAAGTTTTAAACTCTGATTTTGCTTGAATGTTTCATATAGAGTCGTTCTGAGTAACTAATGACTGAGATCCTGGTTTGTTCACACGCCTCGCGGTAAAACCCCACACGTGGATTTTAAGGGTGTGACAGATTGGTATCAGAGCCACTGGTTATAGGGAACTAGGTTGCATACACACTAGACTATAACCGCACAGTTTGTTAGTTACTCGTCACTTATTCCGTTACTGTATACTTATTGGCATACGCATCACGTACTTCGCAGAATGACATCGTCATCCAGAAAATTAGGCAAGAGACCTGCACAGTCTGAGTCACCTCCTCCTTCTCCTGTACCTGATAGGGGATCAGACTGGCCTCAACATCCTTACCCTTCTGAAGAGATGGATTGGGATCAGCCATTCGCATTACCCGAGCGCGATCCTCTGCGGAACTAGAACTTCTATCCTACCTATATACACTGTATGGTTTACAGGGAGCATGTACCACCTGTAGCTCCTACTCGACCCAGGACTAGATTATTGACAATCTCTACATCACCTACTCTTCCTTCCCTAGACATCCCACATGAGCAGGCGTTTGCAGCATTGGTGGCTACACTAGACACCGAGCGGCAGCGTATTAGAGGACTCACTGAGGAGAACTCCACTTTACCATATGAGATGCGTCAGTTGCATTTCCAGGTAGAGACGTTTCAGGAGCGACTTTCGATGGCCATTAGCGGGCATCATACTCTGGCAGGAAATGTGCTAACGCTTACCGAGCGCATGAACACGCAGGATCATCAAAACATAGTGGTAGATGATAGATTTACTGACCTGGAGGCACAGCTAGCGGCGTTTCAGATTGCCAAAGCCCTTGCTCCTGAGGAAGACCATATTGAAGAAGACCCAGAGGAAGAACCTGAAGAAGAACTGGAAGAGGCCCCGGAGGAAGAAGAACCAGGAGAGATGGAAGAGGATAGTGATGGGTTGGACGTGCTGGATTGATTCTACATTTATATGACTTGGACTATATAGTGTTTCTTTTCTTTTGAAACCTATGTGGGAAGGGTTGTTTCCCACCCAACTGAAAAAACCAAAATTTTGACATTGATGGAATATTTTGTGAACCAATTACAATTTATTTATCTTTGGTTATTATTTTTGTTATAAATGTTGTGGTTGTGGTAAATTCATTATTTCTTACTATTTACTGTACTTCAATGAGATTAATATGTTGGATGTTACTCATTATTGTATTTGTGAATGTAAAGTGAAATATGGACGCAAGAGGTAGAGGACGTGGACGTGGCCGTGGATGTGGTGCCAGTGGTCATGGTACCGGTGCTATAAACATGACCCCTGCTGAATTAGCTGCCCTGATAAATCAGCATGTGCAAGCAGCAGTTGGTGCACAAGCTGCACAATTTGGAGGTTAATGATGACCTTGTTCATCAACTGCATAAATTTTTCTACTAGATGGTTAACCCATTTGATCAGACTAAATAATCCAAAATGTTGAATACAGGACCGCCAGCATGCACATATAAAGCATTCATGGACTGCAAGCCCCACACGTATAGTGGAGCTGAGGGAGCTGTAGGGCTCGTACGTTTGTTTGAGAAGACCGAGTCAGTCTTCTCCAAATGCAACTGTCCAGCAGCGGATCAAGTAAAGTATGCCACAGGGACGCTTGAAGGCGCAACACTCTCATGGTGGAATGCCCAAGTACAAATGCTTGGTCAGGCAATCGCTAATGCTTTATCATGGAATGAATTCAAGGAAATGATGATGGAGGATTATTGCCTTTGTAGCGAAGTTCAAAAGCTGGAAGCCGAATTTTGGCAACTCAAGATGGAAGGATCGGAGATTGAGGCCTACACAACAAGGTCTCACGAGTTGGCAACGCTTTGCCCAGGTATGATCGACACGCCAGTTAAGCGGATTGAGCTTTATCTACGCGGCTTGGTTCCGGAGATATAGAGCATGGTGACTGCTGCAAACCTCCCTACTATTCAACAGGTGATCCGACTTGCCCACAAACTCACAGATCAAGCGGTAGCAAGGAAAACTACCCAAGCGGGGCGTAGTGGTAAACGTGCTTGACAATAAACGCAAGTGGGAGCTCAGGCAACAAGGAATCGTCATCAAACAGTCAACCTCCGTAGCAACAACATCATCAGCAAAAGAAGAGGTTTGACAACAATAGAAGCTTCAACCAGACGACCTCCTCAAACCAAGGGCCAAGCAGATACGGAGGGAGACACCCAAAGTGCAACTGGTGTAACTATTATCATGTGGGCAGATGTGACAACTTCAAATGCGAGCGCTGTGGGAAGATTAGACATGCAGCGAAAGACTGTCATGGTGAGTTGATGAAAAAGCCACCACAATCCCAGGAAACACCCAAAGGCTGCTTTGAATATGGAAAGAGGGCCATTATAGGAGGAACTGTCCTTAGTTAAAGAAGAACGAGAATGGTGCAAGCAACGGTGGAAACAATAACAACAACAACAATGGCAATGGCAACAACAATGGTGGTAACAACGGTGGAACAAAAGGGAGAGCCTTTGTTATCGGTTCAGGTGAGGCTCTAAACGACCCTACTACTATTACTGGTAAATTCTTTGTTAATGGTCGTTTTGCTACTGTACTGTTTGACACTGGAGCCGATAGAAGTTTCATCTCCACTAAGTTTAGTAGTCTTTTAGGTGATATGCCCTCAGCATTAGAAACTAACTACACCGTAGAGTTAGCTGATAGTAAGTAGATTCACGTAATGCATATCCTTAGAGATTGCAAGATAAAGCTTGCTGGTCATACCTTTGACATAGATCTCATGCCTGTTACACTAGGGAGTTTTGATGTAGTAGTAGGCATGGATTGGCTTTCCGACAAGCAGGCGGAAGCCATATGTCATAAGAAGATCATACGAATCCCTATTGGTGAAGAAATTCTTACGGTCAGAGGCGATAGAAGTGGTGCAGTGATGGGCATCATCTCATTAATGAAAGCACAGAAGTTGTTGCGGACAGGTCGCTTAGCCATGTTAGCCCTCATTACTGATAAACAACCAGAAGAAAAGAGGATAGAGGATATCCCTGTCGTTCGTGACTTTCCTGAGGTGTTTCCAGAGGATCTGCATGGATTACCACATCATCGTCAAGTTGAATTCCAGATTAATTTGACTCCAGGAGCCGCTCTGATAGCTAGAGCACCTTACCGGTTAGCTCCGAACGAACTACAAGAATTATGTACTCAACTACAAGAGCTGTTGGATAAAGGGTTTAGCCTACTAAGCTCATCCCCTTGGGGAGCACCTGTTCTCTTTGTCAAGAAAAAGGATGGCACATTTCGAATGTGTATCGACTACAGAGAACTGAACAAGGTTACAGTCAAGAACAAATACCCTTTACCTCGTATAGATGATTTGTTTGATCAACTTCAAGGATCAAGCTATTATTCTAATATAGATTTGAGGTCTGGTTATCATCAACTGAGAGTTCGTGAGGAAGATATCTCGAAGACAGCATTCCGTACACGTTATGGTCATTATGAGTTCTTGGTCATGCCATTTGGGTTGACAAATGCACCCACAGTATTCATGGATCTCGTGAATCATGTGTGCAAACCCTGTCTTGATCAGTTTGTTATTGTGTTTATCGATGACATATTGATCTACTCAAGGACTGAGGGAGAACATGAGGAGCACTTACGTTTAATCTTGGAATTACTTAGAAAGGAAAAACTGTACGCCAAGTTCTCCAAGCGTGATTTCTGGATACGTGAAATGCAATTCTTGGGTCATATTGTTAACGAGAAAGGAATAATGTTGATACAGCAAAGATTGAGGCAATAAAGAATTGGTCGGTTCCCAAGACGCCCAGTGAGATACGACAGTTTCTTGGACTGGCAGGATATTACCGACGTTTCATTGAAGGATTTTCTAAGATCGCTCAACCCCTTACAGCCTTGACTCATAAAGGGACAACGTATAAATGGGGTGATAGTCAGGAGTTTGCTTTTCAGTTGTTGAAACAGAAACTGTGTAGCGCACCGATATTGGCGTTACCGGAGGGAAGTGATGACTTCGTAGTCTATTGTGATGCTTCTATTCAAGGACTTGGTTGTGTCTTGATGCAGCGAGATAAAGTGATAGCTTACACCTCAAGACAACTAAAGGTACATGAGAAAAACTATATCACCCATGACTTGGAACTGGGTGCGGTAGTTTTTGCCTTAAAGATCTGGAGACATTACTTGTATGGTACTAAGTGCACTATTTACACCGATCAAAAGAGTCTTCAGCACATCTTTGAGCAGAAGGAATTGAACATGAGGCAAAGACGCTGGGTAGAATTATTGGACGACTATGATTGTGCTATCAAATATCATCCGGGAAAGGCTAATGTAGTCGCTGACGCGTTGAGTAGAAAGGAGACGGCTAAGCCTCGACGAGTGCGAGCTTTGCAGCTTATGATTAGCGCTCACTTACCTGAACAAATCCGAGAGGCTTAGACAGAAGCTCTGAAAACAAAAAACATTGGGTCTGAATCGTTACGGGGAATGGATAAACAGTTGGAAGTAAAGGCGGATGGAATTCGTTATTTCATGAATAGACTTTGGATACCTTTGCATGGAAATCTGAGAGACTTGGTTATGAGTGAGGCACACAAGTCTAAGTACTCTATACATCCTGGATCCGACAGGATGTATCATGACCTGAAGGCGCACTACTGGTGGCCTAACATGAAAGCGGATGTAGCTACATATGTGAGCAAGTACTTGACCTGTTCGAAAGTAAAGTGGAATATCAGAAACCATCTGGGCTATTACAACAACCTGAGATTCCTATGTGGAAGTGGGAACAAATTTTAATGGATTTCATTACCAAACTACCCCGGACTCCTACTGGTTGTGACACGATATGGGTTATCGTAGATTGATTAACGAAGTTCGCTCATTTCTAGGCGATAAAGGAAACTGACAAAATGGACAAGTTAACCCGACTCTATCTGAAGGAAATAGTTTCGAGACATGGTCTACCGGTCTCAATTATTTTTGATCATGATGCTCGTTTTACATCGCACTTCTGGCAGTCATTACAGAAATCTTTGGGTACGGGATGAGACATGAGTACCACTTATCATCCGCAAACCGATAGTCAAAGCGAGCGTACTATACAGACATTGGAGGACATGCTACGTGCTTGTGTGATTGACTTCGGAAATAATTGGGAAGTTCACCTACCATTGGTGGAATTTTCTTACAACAATAGTTATCACACCAGCATAAAGGCAGCACCTTTTGGAGCCTTGTATGGACGAAAATGTAGATTACCAGTTTGCTAGGCTGAAATTGGTGATAGCCAGCTAACGGGTCCCGAGTTAGTGCACGAGACCACTAAGAAGATTGTATAGATAAGAAACCGTATGGCTGCAGCACGTGACAGACAGAAATGTTATGCAGATAAGCGACAGAAACCTTTGGAGTTTCAGGTCGGTGACAAAGTTTTACTGAAAGTCTCACCGTGAAAAGGCGTAATTCGATTTGGTAAAAGAGGAAAACTAAGTCTAAGATACGTTGGACCATTTGAGATTTTGGATAGAATAGGTACGGTGGCCTACCGGTTAGCCCTACCTAACTCGCTGAGTGGAATCCATAATGTATTTCATCAAACTTGAAGAATTGCTTAACAGATGAAGCAATGGTTGTACCTCTTGAGGAAGTGCAAGTAGATGAGCAATTACGCTTCATTGAAGAACCAGTCGAGATGATGGATCGTGAGGTAAAGACGCTTAAGCAAAGCTAGATACCCATAATCAAAGTTTGTTGGAACTCGAGACGTGGAACGGAATTCATGTGGGAATGTGAGGACCAGATGAAGCTTAAGTATCCTCAGTTGTTCAAAACAACAACGACAGACAGCGAAGGTATTGATTAAATTTCGGGATGAAATTTCTTTCAACATAGGGATGATGTGACAACTCACCCGAAACTCACTCGATTACTTTGTGCCAATGCAGTAAACCAGTGATGGAACACACCATGTAATGCAATTTTCGGGATGAAAATTCTTTCAACATGGGGATAATGTGACATCCGGTAATTTTCCGTTACCAAACACTGTTAGTTTCGTTAGGTCTTGCACACACGTGTCGTGAGTACACACTAGTTGTCGTTGAACGTTGGTGACTTAATAACAATTATCTATGATAAACAGATAATAATTAACTAATGACATGATTATTAAGTTGTGCTTATGTGCTTACACGATTTAAATATTATTGGTAAATTTTATCTTGTAACGTGTCAACGTGTTATTTATAATTCATGTGTTTTGTTAATTAATGAAAGATATACATGACTATTATTGTTGGTTAACAATAATTGGTCTTTAGTAGTTAAAACCTTTTAAAAAGTATTAAAAGATTACTTTTTATAAAATATAAACTATAAGGGTTAAAAGGTAACTATTTTAAACATAATATTACCTAAAACAAAACCCTAATCCCCCCTCCCCACCCATTCGGCCGCGACATCACCAAAAACACACACACGCTTCGAAATTTTGATCAAGAACAAGCAATAATCATCGGATTTGATCGAGTTCCAAGCAATACAACACGTTGGAAACTTCAATTCTTGTCAATTACACGATTAAAGGTTAGATTTTTGAGGTTTTTCATGGATTTTTTGATGTTGGCCGAACCCTAGTTTGAATTTTGTTCAAGATGTCGAATTTTTGATTGTTGGTTGGTTGTATGATGTTAGTTAGGTTGTATTGATGTTAGTTTACGTGGATTATACAAGAAATTCGTGGTTTTGATGCGTAGTTCATACCTTACTAATAATAGTAACTTTTGTGCATGAACTTGATGATTTGATGATGGATTGATGATGTTATGATGTTAATGATGTTGTATGAATGTTGGAATTATGATAATTATACAAGAAATCCATGAATTGATCATGTAGTTCATACCTTGCTAAAAGTAGAAACTTTTGGATATGAGATTTGTGAATTATGATGTTTTGATGATGTTGAACATGTTTAAATGATACTTATGAGCTGGAATAGGTATTGTGTTGATGAATTCATGATTGAATTGAGTGTTAGATTTTGGGATGTTATTTTCCCAAAAGGAAAATTTTATTTGTGTAGAATCTTGGATATCATGAATGGGGACATTTATAGTATTATGATCATGTTAGAATGTTTATTGATGATGTCTAATGTGATGGAATGTGTTAATTGGGTTGTATGGATAGTTGGTTGGTCAATTGGGAAATTTGGACTTGTATGGATTACACATGATGAAGGACTATGTTGGGAGATTATAGAATCATGTTTGGAATTGTATTAGGTCATTGTTAGGTATATTGGTTGGCATGAATCTTGTGAATAATGTGATGATGATCGTCCTACACGCGTACGAATCTGAGGCCCCTACTTAGTAGGATTGGTAGGGTTTAGGGTGTGAAGTCATGAGTGCCTTCACATGGCATGTTGTGCATGATTATACTTTATGTATGATGTACTGGTTGTGATGTAGTTATAATTGTGTTGAGCATGTTGACAACTTGAGATTCGCATGAGTTGTATGATAATATAAGTTGTATGATGATCTTGGTAGAGCAAGTGGTTGATGAAGTGTTATATGTTAACAACTTGTATGATAACAGTGTATGATGAATTACCATGCTTGATTAAAAGGGATTTCAATTAATATGTCACCAACGGGTAAAACGAGTCAACTGGGTCAAACGAGTCTTGTTTTTCTAAAACCTTTGGTCAATGTGTTTATTGAGCACTTAGGGTTGTTAATGATTATGTGTACACGTACTCATGTACTCATGTGATCTAGGTAACCTCTGAAGGTTGTCTTTCCTCTCTCTCAAGTTAGCTTTTATATCATTTATGTGCACACCAGGTGAGTTCATGCCCCACTTTATTTACACTCTCTTTTAGGGGAGATAGCATACTCGTTCTGAAATGCTTTATTGATTATAAGCTGTGTATAGTGTAATGTAGTGCGATATACTATGATAGTCCTCACACTTTCGGATCGTTAATATTTGAAACTAGCGGGAAATCTTGGGTAATACTACTTGGTTTGACAAGCCCCACCTGTGCTACTCGAGGTCAAACGGGTGCAATATTGTCCTAACACATGGTGTCACAACCTAGTAAGTCATGACGGCAGGCAATCAAATGAAACATTGTCAGCTTCGATTTGATTATTACTTGTGAATTTAGACTACCAACCTAATTCAATCCACTCTTATGATTTATAACTGTTACTGTTATGTTTTACGCAAACTCTTGAACTCACCAACTATTGTGTTGACTCTTTTAGTATGCTATTCTCAGGTCGTGGTTGATGAAAAGCCAAGGAGCACTCATGGGTCAGCATTGTTGGGAACATTTGTTGGTTTTGCTATTGGAATTGTTGTGTATTTTGTTTTGAACAACGGTTGGCGCGTGTTTGCGCATTTAACTTTGTGTTGCATTACTTTGGTTTGTCTTGATTACTGAACGCTTCCGCACTGTTTTAAAGTTTTAAACTCTGATTTTGCTTGAATGTTTCATATAGAGTCGTTCTGAGTAACTAAACCTAGTTTGTTCACACGCCTCGCGGTAAAACCCCGCACGTGGATATTGATGGTGTGACAGATATTGTGTGTTGTTTCTTGTATTGCCATGAAATCAACCTATTGCTAAGAAATTGACAACCACCAGTAGTAGATTTTCTATCCAAGTTACATCTTGTATAATCACTAGTAGTATAAGCAAATAAATTGAAATCAGTTTAGGATACCAAAGGCCGAGTGTTGGGTGACTCTTGAGATATTTAAAAATCCTCTTGACAGCTTTCATGTGTGATTCCTTTGGATTACTTTGATAACGTGCATACTGATAAACAAGAAACATGATGTACGGTCTGCTTGCAGTGAGATACATCAGAGAGCCAATCATTGATCGATACATATGCTGATCAACATCTTCTCCCGTGAGATCTGGAGTCAAAGTAGGACGAGAAGACATAGGAGTAGGAGCTGTCTTGGAGTCTTGGAATTTCTATTTGTCTAAGATATTATGAATATAGTTTTTTTTTGATGTATCAGTGTTCCCTTATCATTTTGTTTAACTTGAATGCCCAAGAAAAACATCATTTTTCTAAGAGAACTCATCTCAAATTTCTTCTTCATTACTGCTTCAAATTTCTTGCACAAATCATCATTCGTAGATCCAAAAATAATATCATCAACATAAACTTAAATGAGAATAAGATCATCACTAGTCTTCCATATGAATAAGGTTAGATCAATTGCACCTCCTGTATAAGCATTTGCAAGAAAATGATCAGTGAGAGTGGCATACCAAGCTCGAGGTGCTTGGTGTAAACCATAAAGTGCTTTGTCTAACTTGTAAACATAGTCAGGATGATCTGGATCTTCAAAACCTGGTGGTTGACAGGCATAGGTTTCTTCTTTCATTTAGCCATAAAAGAATGCAGTTTTAATATCCATCTGATATATTGTGAAGTTTTTGTATGAAGCATATGCTAGAAAAATTCGTATAGCTTCTAGTCTTGCAATAGAAGCGTATACTTCTTCATAATCAAACCTTTCAATTTGATAGAATCCTTAAACAACAAATCTGCCTTGTTGCGGACAATCACATCTTTTTCATCCGTCTTGTTCTTAAAAATCCATTTCGTACCAATTGGAAACGTACCTTTTTGTAATTCACACAGATGCCAGACATTCATCTTCTTGAATTGCATCAGTTCCTCTTGCATGGGCTCTACCGAACTGTTTTCTTCTATTGCCATTCCAACATTCTTCAGTACAATTTGTGATAGAAAGCATGAATACAAACAGGTATTTATCATTCCTGATTGACTTCGAGTTCAGACAGTTGGATGGTCTCTATGAATTCTCAACTGTGGAATAACATCTTCAGAGATAACTTCATCTAAATTAGACATATGACCATCTAGTTCTTCAGCAGTGCTCCCTCCTTCAGGTTGATAAACAATATCTTCATCTTGATTATCATTAACAATAGAGAGATCTTCAAATGGTACTTGAATAGTATCAATTGGATCACTTTGAGTAGAAGAAGAACTTTGATCAGAAGCTTGTGGACCTTGTTCATTAACTAGATCATCATGAGGTAAATCCATTTCAAAAACAGAATTAGGAATAGCTGTAACACTTGAAAAAGAAGGTATATCTGAAGATATTCCTTATGCTTGAGGAGTCATAGATCCAATATCATAAGCAAAGATATCTGGAATTGAGGATGTCAAAGGTAGATTAGTAGTGAAACAATAGATGGTCGATTAAATGTTTCAAATAACAAAGCATAATCATAAAACAATGAAGGTGCAGAACCTACATCTGTTTTTAGATTCATGTAAATCAATATCAAATGACTCGGTTATTTGTTTAGATATTTTATTATAAACCCGATATGCTACTTTTTTGGCTGAATAACCAATAAAATAACAATCATCAGCTTTTTCATCAAATTTTGATTTATTGTTAGATGTGTTCAACAGAGTACAATAATATCCAAAAGTTTTGAAATATTTGACTTTGGGTTTATGTAAGGATCAACATGTTACAAAGATCGATCTCGTAATGAATATGCGGAATGTAGACATTACGTATAAGATTGAAAGATTAAAAGAAGAACCCAAACACAAAATGTAAATAACTTCAATAGTATTGCTCTCTGATTTGGTAACGATTACTGTAGGTGCAAAATCAGGAAATGAACAAAAGCTATTTAATTACATTACAAAACTTCTATATATACTAAACCAGAAGTTCTTGCGCGAGTCACTAGTTCTCGCGCGACTATATGTTGTCGTGCTAGAATCAAGTTTTCGTGTGGTAACTTGGACTTGTCGCATGACTTGATCTTCTTCATCTTGATTTGATTTCCCGAGCCTCTAGTTTCACCCCCTACAATCTCTCCCTAGACTCGGTAAATCAATACTCTTAAAAGTCCACATCATCAACTTGATAACTGCCTCTGTAAGCATACATCTTATTGTCCAAGGCCTTCATGATCATCCAACCATACTGTGCTGCTATGAGATGAACAGATTCATCAGCTGCAATTGGACAAGCCTGCAGCTTCATTAAATCGTCTTTTCCAAATTTCAGTAGATCAAAAGGGTCAATGACACGAATTTCTTTATCTTCACATTTAATCAACGCGTGACCAGTCTCCTTTTCACATCTCCACCCCTTAAGCTTAGACAAGCTGTTAACTAACACGGGAGCATGAATAGGGATTTTGCTTACATATCTCGGATGCTTGTAAACCCTTATCTTCATTGGTTTGTTTGTCACTGGATCTAGTCGGGTCTCATCTTCAATTACCTTGGATTTAGCTATCTTAAAGTCCTTAAAGTTGGTTTTGCTTTGTTTCCAAATCATATTTCTTATCCAATTTTGTTTATTGTAGTTACTCGGGTTAATAAATGGAACATGACCCATAGCATATAAATCTGATGCTCTGAGAGTATAAAAGTCGTGTTCATCCTGAATGAATTTGATAGCACCATCCTTTCGCTTGATCACGTATAATCTCTTCTCGTCATCGTATGCCTAGCTGATGATAGGTTCTAAGTTCCCGTACCTTGTGAAAGGTTTGGAATGTCTCAGTGTATGTATGTAAGCTGGTGGAGGAGGAGCAGCAACTGTAAAGTTCCTGACCTGACACATAACACTTTGACCTGTAACATTGGCTATCTCATTAGTCGTTTACTGATTGCTCGACTCTCCTACGATTTCTCCTTCTTCTAGGAAAGTATCTGAAAACAAGTCCTTATGACAATTTCAAAATATATCAGTGTAGTCTATCCCTTCATCCAGATCATCAAACACACCAAAATCTTCTACAGATTCCTCAGCAATCAGTCTTTGCTGGAAAGTGTAAAATTTTCTCTCACAAGCAGCTTTAGTAGCAGGGTCTAATGGTGTGCAATCAAATTTTTAATTTTCAAATTTTCAAATTTACTTATCCTTTAAGCCATTTGATTTGCTATGAAAATGATTATGTTTAACTAAGTGTTTTACAATTATTCAAACACCCATAAATTTTTTTTATTAATTTAATTTTAATTTAAAATGTTATAAAATTGAAACAAGTAGAAAAACATATTTAAACAAACAATTTTGGCATACTATTCTACCATTTACTTAACTATTTTTGATATTATCAAGTACAGGATCATATTTCTTAGAAATCGATCATTACCATCATCCAGCTTTATTATAAATGGGACTGGTTATGTTGATTGTCAATATATTGTGTCCATTTTAAACTTAGACTACAAGTTTACTTAGACACATAAGTTGTGATATTTATCATGTTTTGATTAAATTATATGTCTTAAGTGTGTCCCACAATTAAAAATCCAGTAGAACCTTATCCAACTTCAAGACATTTTTGAGATTTCAAGTCACCCTAATTTTACTTAAACCTTTCACTTTTGATCAACATTTTCAGAATGATTTTTCTAATATAATATATATTATGAGCATAACTAGCCTAAGAAACATTTATGAACACAGAATATTAGTAAGTTTTAGGACTTATTAATAGCCAATCGGACATATGTTTTGCCCTCGCAAGATGTTTAGGACTTGCATGCCTATTCGGACTTACATGCCCCATCTTTTGATTTTGCCTCCTGTGTCAGAACATATTCTCAAAATGAAAAGATATTTATCGTATAGTATGTATGTCTAGAACATATCTTTTATTGTTGCGCTTATTGGCATCTTTTATTCCTATATGGCCTTTTGGCTTCTTTTTGCTCCTTTTGTTTGTTTTTCATTTTGTATTTTGTTTGCATATGTATATCTATTTTAGTATTTTGATTTTTACATATATATAGTATCTGAAAGAAACTGTATGAGACAGTAACTGGCTTGAGTATGACTAGACTATAACAGTCTGTTTTAGCATGGAATCAAAGTTACCACAAATCCTTGATGAGTTACCCACTTTAGTCATTAATAGTTACTTTCAGTGCATCACAGAATATAGTGATTTTCATTCTTGAACATCAAGCCTATCAACATATCAATTATAATCCAACTCAGTTTCCGTTAAGCCTTAAGATGTATCAGATCAAGATCAAGAAATGTAATATCATTTCCTGTATAATCTTGAAAATTAATTTTTTTTAAGTTTTATAACCAATTTTTTTTGTAATTTTCTCCAAACTATTTACTCCCCCTAAGAACAAAATCACTCTTTTTTTTATTTTCAAACATTCTCCC
The DNA here is from genome assembly GCA_025506505.1 of Flaveria sonorensis. Taxonomy (NCBI): domain Eukaryota; kingdom Viridiplantae; phylum Streptophyta; class Magnoliopsida; order Asterales; family Asteraceae; genus Flaveria; species Flaveria sonorensis. The sequence continues at coordinate 27,118,139 of CM046433.1, forward strand.
CCTAAAATTGTGATTTTCTAGATAGAAAATAACAATTTTAACCAAAAATAAAGAACAAGAAAATATTTTGGAAAAGGGTGTAAGAATAAGCGTTAATCAAAGTTAATCATTTTTAAAAATTTAACTAAAAATTCAAATCTGAAATGATCAAACATCTTAGTAATCAGCAATGTTGTCATCTGTGGAAATTGATTCTAAATGGATAAGTTTGCGTTCAAAGCAGTCACGAATGAAATGCATGCGGATGTCAATGTGTTTTGCCATTGAAAGCTGAATTGGATTTATCATAATGATTAAAACTATAGTATTATCACACATGATTTTAGTGTCATAAATATTTAGGCCATAATCAAGGAGTTGTTGTTGAATCTAGATGATTTGTGAACAATAACTTGATGCAACCACATATTCAGCGTCTGTAGTGGATGTGGATACTATTTGCTGTTTCTTGCATAGCCATGAAATCAACCTATTGCCAAGAAATTGATAACCGCCAGTAGTAGATTTCCTATCGAAGTTACATCCTTCATAATCACTGTCAGTATAAGCAAATAAATTGAAATCGGAATTTTTAGAATACCAAAGGCCGAGTGTTGGTTGACCCTTGAGATATTTAAAAATCCTCTTGACAACTTTTATATGAGATTCCCTTAGATTACTTTGATAATATGCACACTGACAAACAGGAAACATGATGTCCGGTCTGCTTGCAATAAGATACATCAGAGAACCGATCATTGAACGATACATATGCTGATCAACATCTTTTCCTTTGAGATCTGGAGTCAAAGTAGGACTAGAAGACATAGGAGTAAGAGCTGTCTTGGAGTCTTGGAATTTGTATTTGTCTAGGATACTATGAATATACTTTTCTTGATGTATTAGTATTCCCTTATTGTCTTGTTTAACTTGAATGCCCAAGAAAAATGTCATTTCTCAAAGAGAACTCATCTCAAATTTTTTCTTTATTACTGCTTCAAATTCCTTGCACATATCATAGACATAAACTTGAATAAGAATAAGATCATCACCTGTCTTTCGTATGAATAAGGTTTGATCAATTGCACCTTGTGTATAACCATTTTCAAGCAAATGTTCAGTGAGAGTGGCATACCAAGCTCGAGGGTCTTGGTGTAAACCATAAAGTACTTTGTCTAACTTGTAAACATAGTCAGGAAGATTTGGAACTTCAAAACCTGGTGGTTGATAGAATTAGGTTTCTTCTTTCATTTCTCCTACAATAATGTAGTTTTAACATCCATCTAATATACTGTGAAGTTTTTGTATGAAGCATATGCCAAAAAAAATTGTATAGCTTCTAGTCTTGCAACAGGAGCGTATACTTCTTCATAATCAAGCCCTTCAATTTGATAGAATCCTTGAACAATAAGTCTGGCCTTGTTTCGGACAATCACATCATTTTCATCCGTCTTGTTCTCAAAAATCCATTTTGTACCAATTGGCAACTTACCCTTTGGTAATTCACACAGATGCCAGACATGCAGCTTCTTGAATTGCATCAGTTTGTATTGCATGGCCTCTACCCAACTGTTTTCTTTTAATGCTATTTCAACATTCTTTGGCATAATTTGTGATAGAAAACATAAATACAAACATGTATTTATCGTTCCTGATTGACTTCAAGTTTGGACACCTTTTGATAATAGATCGATAATTGCTTCAGTTGGATGGTCTCTATGAATTTTCAACTATGGTATAGCATCTTCAGAGATAACTTCATCTAAGTTAGACATGTGACCAACTGGTTCTTCAGCAGTGCTCCCTCCTTTAGGTTGATAAACAATATCTTCGTCTTGATTATCATTGACAATAGAGAGATCTTCAAATAGTACTTGAATAGTATCAATTGGATCATTTTGAGTAGAAGAAGAACTCTAATCAGAAACTTGTGAAGCTTGTTCAACAACTAGATAATCATGAGGTAAATCTACTTCAGAAACAGAATTTGGAATAGCTACAACACTTGAAGAAGAAGGTATATCTGAAGATATTCCTTTTGCTTGAGGAGTCATAGATCCAATATCATCAGCAAAGATATCTGGAATTGAGGATGTCAAAGGTAGATTAGTAATAGAAACAATAGATGGTCTATTAATCATTTCAAATAAAGAAGCATAATCATAAACCCATGAAGGTGCAGAACCTACATCTGTTTATTAGACTTGTGCCAATCAATATCAAATGACTCAATTATTTGCTTAGATCTTTTATTATAAACCAGATATGCAACTTTGTTGGCTGAATAACCAATAAAATAACAATCATCAGCTTTTTCATCAAATTTTGATTTATTGTTAGATGTGTTCAACAGAGTACAACAACATCCAAAAGTTTTGAATTATTTGACTTTGGGTTTATGTTTGAAAAAGATTTCATACGGAGTCATTTTTTGTTGTTTGTTGATTAACACACGATTTTGTACATAACATGCTATGTTAACCGCTTCAGCCTAAAAGAATCATGGTAATTTGGCTACTGATAACATAGTTCTGGCTACTTGAATTAAAGTTCTGTTTTGACTTTCTCCGACTCCATTTTGTTATGGAGTTCCTGCAGAACTGATTTGTCTTCCTATCCCCTTTGAATCATAGAACTCGTTTAAGATACGATTATAGAATTTGGTTCCATTATCATTGCGTATCCATTTGATTGTTTTGTCATTCTGATTTTCCATGAGTGTCATGAATTTCTCAGCAAATGAGGTGCTTCATCTTTGGTTGCTAAGAAGAAAACCCATGTAAATTTAGAAAAATCATCAGTAATGACTAAACAATATGCATGACTTCTTAAACTTAAAACACTAACGGGACCAAATAAATCCATGTGTAACAATTGAAGAATAGAATCAATTTTGGTTTGAGCAATTGGTTTATAAGGAAGTTTGTGGTGTTTGCCTCTTGAGCATGATAGATAATGTTCTGTTAGTTGAAATTCTTTCAAAGGTAGACCAACAACATGATTTCCTCTAACAACTTTGTTCATAGTTTTAACATTTACATGTCCAAGACGATGATGCCAAAACAGTGTGCTACTCAAAGGTTGTTCAAGGTGAGTTATAGAACCCCTCTTTTATGGATTTTTAAAGTATTTGGGGCTATTGTGCATACTTGGTAAACCTTTTAAAGTTAACCAAATGTTTCAGTTGTTGTTCGACCATATCTGTTGTGGTTGTGTGCTTTGTTGTTGTATAGAGGTTAGAATGGTTGCTAGCATGTTTTACATGTCCTAGTAGGTTAGATCTGTGCTTGGGTAGTGTTAGGATGCCTTTCAGATGTTTTTGGCTGTTTAGAAATATTTCAAAATGATCCCATGCACCCAACTGATTTTATGCTAAGTGTCTTCATGCGCCCAAGGTGGTGCGCCCAAATAGTGCTGATGCGCCCAGGTCATGCGCCCAAATAGTAGCCATGCGCCCAGAAAACGGTCCAAGTGACTAAGTGTTGGCCATGCGCCTACATAGTGCCCATCCCTAGATATTCTTTCCTGCGACTAAGTGTTGAGGTGCCTGAACAGGGCTCAAGCGCCTAAATCGTGCTGATGCGCCCAGGAGCTTTTATAAATGGAATTTTCTGCTCATGCGCCTGAGATGTTCCATGTGCCTGATTTTGGGCTTAGGGCTTTCTAATGGGTTTTAGGAAGTGGTTGTTTGAGATAGGTTCCTTGGTGGTGTGATGGCTTGTGATGATGTTTATGTTGTGATTGTTGCTGTTGTATGTATGTGTTATCTTTCTTTGTTAAACGGTTTTCAAAACGTATGTATTATGTTATAATATACATTGTGTATTATGTTGTGACTTTACATGGTATGATGTATGAATGTGCATACGTAAAGTATTATGTAATGAAGTGGAAGATAACGATAATGAAAAGTGGAACGTAACAAAAGAATGAAAGCCTTGCAAGCAAATTGAAGGGAGGTGCACAACATGTTGTCGTTAGCTCAACTGTGTGCGGTTTAGCTAACCTGAAGGATGCACAAGGGGAGCCTATCCTTGAGATAGACTTGAAGGGAGTTCAATTATTTAGATTGGCTCGAAGGGAGTTCAATCATTTAGATTGGCTCGAAGGGAGTTCAATCATTGAGATTGACTCGAAGAGATTTCAATCCTTGAGATTGACTCAAAGGGGATCCTTGTCGCGTACCCTGGTATTGTCTTCGTTAGGAGACGGGGGTATTGCATGTGACAGGATCCATAAGAAGGTATACGATAATAATGAATGAAAGAAGGAATGAATGACCGATGATGAAGATAATAATAAATATTATCAATGTGTACGTATTATGTGTGATCACGTACGATTGTGAAGTTTATGATTTAACGAAAGTAAAGTATTTTATTTATAAAACTAGAAGTCACTCAACGTCATTAACTTTTTGTATGCATAATAGTTGGCAGGTATTTTGTTGATGCTATGGAGTTGCAGGCATGGATGCATAAGCTACTGGGAGTGTTTTGAGGATGGCATCCACGTTTTGACATGTTAATGTATTCTGAAATATAAACATGTTTTTGTGATTAATGGAAGTTTTTAAATTCCACTACAAATGTAATATATGATTTATTTAAAATGTTTTATGCGATAACGGTCCAGCTGTAAGCATCTCGGGAACGGGGCTTTACAAGTTGGTATCAGAGCCAAAGTTTAAGAGAAATAGGTAAATATTTTCAAAAAGAACCTAATCTTAAACTGAGAATGGGACGAAAGGAAAGGGATGCCAGTCCTAGTAGCTATGTGCCTGCAGGAAAAGGTTTTATGTAAGCTTTTTGTAAGTTAATGTTAACAGGTATTATGTGCGCATGTTATGTGGCTTGTGTGCTTTTGTGTAGATTTAGATACTGATGTAGTCAGTATAGGAAATGCTTGGGGGATGAAGAGTAAAGTAAGTGGCTAATCATAACTGGCCACTGTAATTAAGGACTTATTATACTCGACATAATCAGAGCTATTACCTTGATTTACCGTGTTGGTGTTTGAATCTTGTAGTGTTTTAGATGGCTGGCGGTAGGTCTTCTGAGGCTTCGCAAGGTGGTGGTCGGGGTGGACGTGGTGTTGGACCGCGTGTCACGAGGAGCAGGGCCAAGATTCCTAAGACGGCACCTGAAGAGCCAGAGTTTTGTTACCAGGATGGTGAAGACGAGAGTGCTAATTTGAGAGCCTCAATGAATGAGGCAGTAGCAGAGGAAGTCCATCAAGTCATGCAGACGATTCTGCCAACTGTAGTGACCGAGGTTATTAGGGCAGTGAAGGAGGATGAGAAGAAGGAGGCTGAGAAGAGGAGGATCACTAGACGAGGAGGCGAGGAAGGAGGTTCAAAGAGAAGGGAACAGCTAGAGACTGATATGGTTGTTTCTAGTGATGATGAGGAGGAGGAGGAAGCTGCGCTAGAGACTGCGAAGGGATGCAGCTATGGAGCATTCCAAAGGTGTAGGCCCCCTATGTTTGATGGAAATAGTAGTGCTGCTATTGCACAACATTGGGTGAGAGAGATGGAAGCGGTACTTGACATCACCGAGTGTCGCGAGGATTAGAAGGTGAAGTTTGCTACCCACTCATTTGTGGATTCATCCTTATGCTGGTAGGACAACATTGTCCAAGCCGAGGGTACCAGAGCAATCAGGAGGATGAGGTGGAAGGAGCTGAAGAGGTTGGTACTTGAGGAGTTTTGCCCTCATAGGGAGCTTGACAAAGTTGAGAGAGAGTTCCTGCAGTTGGAGGCAGGAACGATGACGCACCAATAGTACACGACGAAGTTCAACGAGGTGGCAAGGCTGGGACCAGATCAGGTGACGCCTGTGTCACGAAAGATCAAAAGGTATATTCAAGGTCTGCCAGCAGATATCCATAGACATCTGATCGCTGCCCGGCCAGGTACGTTTAGGTCGGTGGTCGATTTGGCAGGGAGGTTGTACGACGAGCGAGAGGCGTGTCTATAATGGATGGAGAGGAGGAGCGAGGTTATGATAAGAGTGGGAGTGGAAGGCGGGATAATAATGATGGTGAATTTGTGGTTGGAGGTAAGATGATGAGGTTCGATGATCGAAAGAGGATAACTGAGAGGGAAGAGGTATGCAAGAAATGTGGGAAGGGGCATGCGGGTGAATGTAAGCGGGGATCGAATCTTTGCTTCCAATGATGGGAAGGAGGGCCACCTGGTAAGGGATTGTCGCGCAATGAGATGTTACAGGTATGGTGAAGGTGGACACAGGAGCAGAGAATGCACGAAGTCAAGGGATGAAAGCTCCAAGGCAAGGCAAAGGGTTCAATTAGAGCATTTGCCCTGACGGGATGAGGCTAGAGCGGACTTCGATTTGACGTCAGGTACGTTTTTGGTAATTTAAATTTGTGCATCTATGCTTTGATGGTGGTGCTAGTAGTAGTTTCATTCTTTCCGCCTTACGTCAAGTTTCACGTTATGAGTAGGAAGATCGATACGCCCTTCGATGTAGAGATTGCTATTGGTAAGTCCACTAGGTTGCCTGATGCCATAGAGGATTACGTGATGGAGTTAAGAGAACGCGTGTTTCCTGCTAGACTATTCAGGACAGACATAGGTGGATAGACGTACACCTTCGGATGAATTGGGTAGAGTATATGAGCCAAACACCGAGTGTTGCAAGGAGATGGGTTGATCAACCGTGGCTGAAAAGAGTTCGGTGCTAACCTACGGCGATGAAGTAATGATGAAGGCCTCATCTTGGTAAAGGATCATTCAAATCAGGAAGCGAGGAAAGCTAATGCTAAGGTATAGAGGGTCATTCTGAATCATTGCTCAGGTAGGAGAAGTAACACATCGACTGGAGCTACCCGACGTGTTAAGTGGAAGTCATCCGATGTTCCATGTATCTTGTCTAAGAAAGTGCTCAACTGATGGGGATGTGATCATGCCACTAGAGAATACTCGTGCCACTAGAGAATACTGGGATTGATGAACGTTTCAACTACGTGAAGCAACTGATGGCCATCTCTGATAGAAGGAGAGGAGAGCTAAGAGGAGAATGGTTTCACTTGTGCGAGTACAGTGGAGCCCACAAAGGGACTAAGTCTATGTGTAAGATCAAGGAAGAGGTAAGACAGCGTTACCCGTAAGTGTTCGAGATGCGACAGGTTTCGGGGACGAAACTTATATAAGGGGGTGGACTTGTAACACCCGAATTTTATTAAAAAGAAAACGAAAAGAAAAGTATCTAGAAGGAAAAGACAATGGATACAAAAGGAAGGGGGCAAAGTGCAAAAGTGCACAAACTTCATTATTTTAACAATAAAAGGGGTATGGCCGCCCTTAAAGCATGAATCTGCTTTTTGGGCTCTCGGCCAAAAGAAGAAGAAGAAGAAGTTGAGGATTTTTTAGAAGAAGAAGGGAAGAAGAAGTTGAAAAGGTGAGTTTCTTGAACTTAAGTTCGGTTTCAGCTGGGTTTTTGAGTTCTAGACCGAGATTCGAGGTGCTAAGTGCTTGTTTTTATGGGTTTTTGAGGCTGAAATCGTAGGTGGGTCTCGGATTTGAAGTGTGCTACTCAAAGGTTATTCAAGGTGAGTTCTAGAACCCCGCTTTTACGGATTTTTAAAGTATTTGGGGCTATTGTCCATACTTGGTAAACCTTTTAAAGTTAACCGAATGTTTCAGTTGTTGTTCGACCATATCTGCTGTGGTTGTCTGCTTTGTTGTTGTATAGAGGTTAGAATGGTTGCTAGTATGTTTTAGATGTCCTAGTAGGTTAGATCTGTGCTTGGGTAGTGTTAGGATGCCTTTCGGATGTTTTTGGCGGTTTAGAAATATTTCAAAATGATCCCATGCGCCCAACTGATTTTATTCTATGTGTCCTCATGCGCCCAAGGTGGTGCGCCCAAATAGTGTTGATGCGCCCAGGTCATGCGCCCAAATAGTAGCCATGCGCCCAGAAAACTATCCAGGTGACTAAGTGTTGGCCATGCGCCTACATAGTGCCCATGCGCCCATAGATTATTTTCTGCGACTAAGTGTTGAGGTGCCTGAACAGGGCTCATGTGCCCAAATAGTGCTGATGCGCCCAGGAGCTTTTATACTTGGAATTTTCTGCTCATGCGCCTGAGATGTTCCATGTGCCTGATTTTGGGCTTAGGTCATTCTAATGGGTTTTAGGAGGTGGTTGCTTGAGATAGGTTCCTTGGTGGTATGATGCCTTGTGATGATGTTTATGTTGTGATTGTTGCTGTTGTATGTATGTGTTATCTTTCTTTGTTAAATAGTTTTCAAAACGTATGTATTATGTTAAAATGTACGTTGTGTATTATGTTGTTACTTTACGTGGTATGATGTATGAATGTGCATACATAAAGTATTATTTAAAGAAGTGGAAGATAACGATAATGAAAAGTGGAACGTAACAAAAGAATGAAAGCCTTGCAAGCAAATTGAAGGGAGGTGCACGACCATGTTGTCGTTAGCTCAACTGTGTGCGGTTTAGCTAACCGGAAGGATGCACAAGGGGAGCCTATCCTTTAGATAGACTCGAAGGGAGTTCAATCATTTAGATTGGCTCGAAGGGAGTTCAATCATTGAGATTGACTCGAAAGGAGTTCAATCCTTGAGATTGACTCGAAAGGGATCCTTGTTGCGTACCCTGGTACTGTCTTCGTTAGGAGACGGGGGTATTGCATGTGACAGGATCCGTATGAAGGTGTACGATAGTAATGAATGAAAGAAAGAATGAATGAACGATAATGAAGATAATAATAAATATTATCAATGTGTACGTATTATGTGTGATCGTGTACGATTATGAAGGTTATGATTTAACGAAAGTAAAGTATTTTATTTATAAAACTAGAACTCACACAGCATCGCTGACTTTTTGTATGCATAATAATTGGCAGGTATTTTGTTGATGCTAAGGAGTTGCTGGCATGGATGCTTAAGCTACTGGGAGCATTTCGAGGATGGCATCCACGTTTTGACATGTTAATGTATTCTGAAATATAAACAAGTTTTTGTTATTAATGGAAGTTTTTAAATTCCGCTGCAAATGTAATATATGATTTATTTAAAATGTTTTATGCGATGACAGTCCAGCTGTAAGCGTCCCGGGAACGAGGCCTTACAGTATCGCTTTTCGAGGCTTTAGATAACAAACACAACGCACTTACAAAATAATGTGAACCATTCATGTCTAGTAAATACGTGTCGTTTCTCTCGGAGTTCTTAATAAAATCCATTCATGAGGAATTACAAAGCCAGGTTTTATAATAAGACATTCTTTATTAGTGAAATGTGTTGAATACTTTTTGTCACAAATTTGAGAGACATTAAGCAAATTATGTTTTAGTTCCTCTACAAAATTAACATCTTCAAAACTTAACACACCGTTTGTCGCTATATCTTTCTTTGTAATTTTACCCCCTATGTCTCCCGCAAAGATAACATATCCTCTGTTGTAAGGTTGTATGTTGTTTAGCAGAGATATATTACCAGTCATGTGCCTTGAACAACCACTATCTACATGCCAAACACTGTTGATAGCTTGTCTTGGTTGTTCCTGCACAATTGAACAAATTTATTATTTTTTAGGAACCCAAGCCATAGTTGACTTGAGCTCTTTGTTTTCATCTAAATATGATATATTTTGCAATATCATATCTCTTTTTTCATCAAAAACATATTTTTCTACAACAATAGACTCAGGTGATTGTCTTTAACTTTCCATCTTTGAACTTGTTTGATCGGTAGTGTGGTGGAATTGTTATCATTAACTTGTACTGATTTTACTCTTGACTTTTCTTTGTTTAAATCAGTATTGTTTTAGCAAAAGAATTTGACTTATTTAAGTTCCTTTTTAAATTTGCATTTACAAAGAAACGTTTTCTATTATTTGAAATGGAATTATGAAATCTCTGTTTGCTTGTCAATTGATGTTGATGATGACAATTTCTAGCCTTGTGATTTGGCTTTGCACACACATAACAACATATTTTATGATATATATTTGATGCTTGTATGTTTTGCACAAACTATTTTGAATAACTTCTATAGTTTTCATAGAATCTAGCCTTAGTATGTCCTTGGCCTTTTGTTTCTTTAACAATCTCTCTTTCTTTTTTTCTCGTTATGAATTGTTCGAGATGATTCCGGAGGAAATGAGGTAATTTTCCTAGCTTTTAGATTCATTACTGATGCTGATGTAGCATGAATTGTAGCTTTATCCTTATGAATCGTCTGTACTGGAGTAGGACCAGTGTTTTCAAACATGTTCTACAAATATCTTGTTTCACAGAATTAGCAATAATAGAAGATTTATTTTTCGAGAAACTAGCATTGGTTTCTTTAAAATATGGCCCTCCTTATCAATGTTGCCTATAGAAAAAAAACATTTTTTGAAATCAGTTTTCAAGTCAGATATGGATGTTGTGACACGTTTACTTTCTTTGTTCTGAAAGTTTATTTTTGATTCTCTTTTCTTTTCATTATTTGACATTTTTGAACAGACATTTGAATCAATAAAAACTGCTAATCTTCCATTTATAACTGATGATGAATTACAAAATTGTTTTTCATTACAAATTTTATTTTCCTAAACCTCTAGTTCATCATCGCTCTCCCACTCTTCAACCAACCCTTCTTTCTTCGCACTTTCTGCAAACAAATTGTCATGATTATTATTAATTTCTGTTTTTGTGACAGGGTCAACAGTTAGTGAAAAATTGACTGAAGGTGTGAAGTCTGTGTTTAGTTGAAAACCTAACCCATAGGTCTTTTTATCAGGAATTGTAATTGATGAAGGCAATGATGTATAATCATGATTGAAAGGTGGTGCAATGTTAGCATAACCAACTCCACTTTTACCACTATTAATTTTATATGTCATCTGAGACTTGATTATACCTTCAACCATGTTTGACGAAAGCTCAAATTTTTCAACAACCAATTTAGCAGACAAGAGTTCATTGTTGAGTTTGTTAATTTCTAAAGATAGTTCATCATTACGTCATGTCAAATCTTTTATATTACACTCTTTATCATGAAGATTTAGTTTTGATTGGTAAATTGATTTGTTTAAACCATCTATCTTTTCTTTAAAAAATTTCTCATCAGAATTATATTTACGAGCTTGATATTGAAGTTTTTCAACTTCCGAGATCAAGCGTTCATTGTGAACTCTATACATGATTACCTTTTCTATGCAATTATCAGAACAAAGAGTAGAATATGCCTCTTCAATTTCCTCTTGCTTCTTTGTCTCTTTAGGTACAACTTTTACCATGAAGGCCTTTAAAATAATCTTCTCTTCTGCTTTGATTGCTGGAGTGATCACAAAAGCATTTTCCTTCTCATCATTTTTGACTGGAGTATTCTTAACAATCTTTTCTTTCACTTCATCTACCTTCTCCTTGACAATGTTTGAATAAGCTGGAGTAATCTCAACAGCTATTTCCTTTTCATCTTTAGCATTCACTTTCAGACTTTCAACCCTCTTCACTTCTACTTTCTCAAACACTCAATCTAACAATTCATCAGTCACAAACTCAGCTAACACATTCTCTTCAACATGATCTTCAACATTCCGAATTTTTGCTAACAAAGCAGTAGAAATCTTCATATCTAATATCTCCATCTGGTCGGACCAGTCATACTGTAAGGCCCCATTCCCGGGACGCTTACAATTGGACCGTCATCGCATAAAATATTTAAAACACACCATTTGCAGCGGAATTAAACTTTTCATTAATAATTAAATTGTGACAAAACATCATGTTAACCATTTACATCTCAAAAATTTGTATCATTATAAATATCTTTCTCCAAAAATGTGGACGCGAGACTTAAATCATTTCCGGTAGCTTATGCATCCATCCCTGCACCTCCAAAACATCAAACGATTACCTGCCAACTATTATGCATACAAAAAGTCAGCGACGCTGAGTGAGTTCCAGTTTATATTTTAAAAATACTTTACTTTTCGTTAAAACATAACCTTTACTTTCGTTCATGATCATACATCGTACGTACATATTGATAGTAATTATTATTATTATCTTATCATCATCATTCTTAATCGTTCGTTTTTGTACTTTCTTTCGTTCTTTCACTTTTAATCTAGATCCTGTCATAGGCTACGCCCCATCATTGTGCACGAAGCAACTTCGGTCTTGGGGTCAAGCGACAAGGATCCTGTTTTCGTACATCTTGATCAGTCACAAAGACTGCATTCTCATGGGTTACCTAAACCGCACACAGTTGAGCTAACAACCCCCCAATGAGTTGTGAACCTCCTTCTAATTTGCTTGCAAGACTTTCATTCATTCATTACGTTCCACTTTCATCATCGTTATATTTCCCTTTCGTTACATAATACTTTACTTACATAATCATACACATCAAGTAAAGTCACATCATAAAGCATATAGTTTTAAAAAGTTGTTTAACGTGAAAAGATAACGCATCACACATAACAGCATAGCATGCGAAAACTTAACATACATCTCGCGCGAGAACTACACCCCTTCGCATGAGAACCATCCTATCGCACGAAAGACATCAAGTCGAGTGAGAAGCACATATCATGCGGGAACTTACAAATCGCACGAGAACTACCTGTCACGAGAAAACATGCATATCGCGCGAAAACTACACCTTTCGCGCGGAAACTACATGTTCTTCCCGCCCAATCATAACTTATCACGTCTAGGGCTATTCTAACATGCAAACATCATAAAAAACATCATACCAAGCATGAACAGGCACATTCAAACGTTCTAGTATGCATAATAACCCCAAAACATAAAACTTGCATAAAAGGGGACTAGAAACTCACTTCTTGAAGTTCTAGCATAACCGCAACCTTCCCGAAGCCTTTGCCAAGCGAAAACTACATAATCATGCGTTATATTTATCAATAATCCATTCTTAGTACATAACACGAGTTACTACACGAGTTACATACCTTAAACACTTGGATTCTTCATTTTCTCTCTCTACGCAGCCGATTTCTCTCTCTAGTAGCAGTACTTTTTGCGTGAACTAGAGTCTGGCTGGGTGTTCTCAGCTATTTATACCCAGTAACACTTTTCGCCAAGGGTTCTCGCACGAGAACTCCCTTTTCGCGTGAAAACTTCTTTTCTCATAAATTTCTCGCGCGACAGCCTCCTTTCCCGCAAGAACTTCTACCTGCCTTCTTTTTCTCGAGATTTTCGTGCGTTACAAGTCCACCCCCCTTATTGAGGTTTTGTCCTTGAAACCTGTCAGCTCTCGAACAGCTACAGGTAATGCTGTCTCATGCCTTCCTAAGTTTCCCATGTGGACTTAGAACCCTTTTGGTGTTTCCACTGTACACGCACAAGTGGAACCAGTTTATTCCTTAACCTCTTCTCCTTTCTATCAATGATAGCCACCGATTGCTCCACAAAATGGAGCCTTTCATCCACCTCAATATCCTCCAATGGCACAATCATATCCTCATCGATTTAGCACTTTCTCAGATGAGATACATGGAATGTCGGGTGAATTTCACTTAACTCATCGGGTAGCTCCAATCGATAGGCCACCTCTCCTTCCCGAGCAATAATTTGGAAAGGCCCTATATACCTCGGGCTTAGCTTTCCTCGCTTTCTGAACCGGACCTTCAACATAACTCTATCGCCCACCTTAAATTCAATCGGTCTACGCCTCTTGTCGGCATACAACTTTTGCCTATCCTTCTCAGCCTTCATAAAGGCCTTAATCTTCTCCAACTTCTCAGTCGTAGCCTTGATCACCTCAATGCTTCCCAACTCCTTCGGCCAAATGTCACCCCAACATACGGGCGTTCTACACTTCCTACCGTATAGCATCTCATAAGGAGGCATACCAATACTGGCATGATAACTGTTGTTATATGAGAACTCGACTACCGGTAAGTGTTCATCCCAACTTCGTCCAAAATCGATCACGCATGCTCGTAGCATATCATCCAGCATCTGAATAGTTCTCTCTGACTGACCATCTGTCTGAGGATAGTACGCCATACTGATATGTAGCCTTGTCCCCATCGCGTTGTGGAATCTCTTCCAAAACTTTGATGTAAACCGAGTGTCATGGTCTGACACGATAGACACCGGTACGCCATGACAAGCTATGATCTCCTTAATGAACAGATCCGCCAACCTCTCAGATAAATACGTCTCACGGATTGGCAAGAAATGAGCACTCTTCATCAAATGGTCAACGATCACCCATATGGCATCGTACCCTCTTGCCGTACGCGGAAACTTCATAATGAAGTCTATGGTGACATGCTTCTATTTCCACTTAGGTATATCTAAAGGTTAGATCTTCCCGTATGGCTTTTAATGCTCCGCCTTCACTTGCAGGCAAGTAAGGAACTTACTTACATACTCTGCTACATCGCGCTTCATTCCCGGCCACCAGTAATCTTTCATAACATCCTGATACATCTTCAAGGCACCAGGGTGAATCGAGTATCGAGTCTTATAGGCCTCATCCATGATCTTTCCTATAGATCCCCTTAGTGAGGAATCCACATCCGCCCAAATCGGGTTCTAACACCGAGAGTGTTCTCACCCAACTCCGCGACTAGGCCTTTCATCCTTTCAGAGTTGATTCGATCTCTTTCAAAGCTTCATCCTAAAATTCCTTGACCTGCTTCATCACGTTAGAGGTCGATACCAACTGATAAGCCTTTACCCGAATTGGCTCGGGTCTCTCTTTTCGGCTAAGAGCATCTGCCACTACGTTGGCCTTGCCCGGATGGTAGTGGATCTCATAATCATAATCCTTGATCAACTCTAACCAACTCTTTTGCCTCATATTGCGATCCTTTTGCTCGAAGAAGTACTTCAAGCTTTTATGGTCAGTGAAGATAGTGCACTTGGTCCCGTACATGTAGTGCCTCCAAATCTTCAATGCAATGACCACCGCCGCCAATTCCAAAACATGGGTAGGATAATTAGCCTCATGGATTTTCAACTGTCAGGATGCGTAGGCTATTACCCTCCCCCGTTGCATCAGCACGCAACCCAACCCTGAATAAGAAGCGTCCGAATAGACCACTAAGTCTTCGCTCCCTTCGGGTAACGTTAGGACAGGAGCTTGGCTCAATCTCGTATTTAGCTCTTCAAAAGCATTCTCCTATTCTAGAACCCATACAAACTTTACCTCCATGCGGGTCAACTTGGTTAATGGTGATGCTATCTTGGAAAAGTCTTGGATAAACGTTCTGTAATAGCTTGCCAAACCCAAGAAACTACGAATATCGGATGGCGTCTTTGGAGACTTCCATTGCATCACCGCCTCAACTTTTGCCGAGTCCACCATGATCCCTTCCGAGTTGACCACATGACCCAATAACTAAATCTCGCGCAGCCATAATGCGCACTTTAAGAACTTGGCATACAACTTCTCCCTTCTGAACGTTTCCAGCACCTCCCGAATGTGACCGGCATGTTCCTCTCTGCTCTTCGAATAAATCAGGATATGATCAATTAACATAATCACTGATTTATCCAACATCGGCTGACACACCCTATTCATCAAATCCATAAAGTCAGCTGGTGCCTTGGTTAAGCCAAAGGACATAACAAGAAACTCGTAGTGTCCATAACGCGTGCGAAAAGTTGTTTTAGGTATATCCTGCTCCTTCACCTTCAACTGATGGTTACCAGATCGAAGATATATCCTTGAAAACCAACTGCCACCTTGGAGCTGATCAATAGTCATCAATCCTCGATAACGGATACCGGTTCTTCATAGTCAACTTGTTCAGCTCACTATAGTCGATGCACATCCTCATACTATCATCCTTCTTCTTCACAACAAGACCGGAGCACACCATGGAGTGATACTCGGTCGAATGAATCCCTTATCCAACAGCTATTGTAGCTGAGTCAATAACTCTTTCATCTCGGAGGGAGCTAGACGATACGGTGCCTTAGCACAGGTTGGGCACCAGGTATCAGGTCAATCTGGAACTCGATCTCACGGTCAGGTGGTGCACCTGATAAGTCATCTGGGAATATGTTAGGGAAGTCACACACACTACCGGCATGTCTGACAATCGTGGTACCAATGCATCCCATCCTTCACATAGGCTAGATAGGCACCACATCCATGCCTCATACACTTCTCAGCCACAACCATCGAAATTACCTTCGGAACCGTAGTAACACTATCATCATAGATCGTCACTGAACTCCCATCTAATGTAGTAAATCGAATCATCTTCTTGCGGCACACAATATTTGCCTCATAGGCTGCTAACCAGTCCACCCTAGGACTACATCGAATCCGCCTAAGGGCATCACGAACAATCTAGCAGAGAACCTATGGCCTTCTAATTCAATGTCATAATCCTCTACCACATCAGAAATCCTAGTAGACTTACCAATAGTAGTTTCTACATCGAAGGGCTCATCAATCTTTCTACACCTAGCGGGCAACTTATCAAAGAAGGCAGCATAAATAAACTCCTACTAGACCAGAATCAAAAAATAGAGGCACAACTCTGGTTAACTAGGAATGTACCTGACACAACATCTCTAGCCTCCTCCTGAGTCATAGTGAATGCCCTCGCCTTCACCCTCTGCCCCTCCTTCTTAATCCCGTTCATTGCCCCGGAGTTCTCGGCCCTCGGCTTCTTGTAATCCCTGCTCATATGGCCCTCTTCACCATAGTTATAGCACTTTCTAACCCTTCAAACTCTCGCCACATGCCCAGGCCTCCCACACTTGAAGCAGAATTTTGATCCCCACTTACATTCCCCCACGTGGTCTCTCCCACACTTATTGCACACCTTCGCCACTACCTGCGTCGCAGCTGCCCTGCGACCCTCCATCTTTGCCTTCTTGCCCTTGGGGGTGAAACCACCACTACCAAAATGTTTCCCACTCCAGTTCCTATCTCCACTGCCTTTCCTGTTCACCTCCATCATGGTCACCTCCTCCCTCTCATCATACAGTCTTCCTGCCAAATCGACCACCGACCTAAACGTACTTGGACAGGCGGCGATCATGTGTCTGTGGATATCCGCCGTTAGACTTGGATGTACCTCTTAATCTTTCGTGACACAGGCGTCACCTTATCTGGCACCAACCTTGCCATCTTATTAAACTTCGTCGTGTACTGTTGGTGCGTCATAGTTCCCGCCTCCAACTGCAGGAACTCCCTCTCGACCTTATCGAGTTCCCTATGAAGACAAACTCCTCAATCACCAACTTCTTCAGTTCACTCCACCTCATCCTCCCAATCACCCTTCTACCCTCGGCCTGGACAATATTGTCCTACCAGCACAAGGCCGAATCCATAAACGAGTGGGTAGAAAACCTTACCTTCTGATCCTCTTGGCACTCACTAATATCAAGTACCGCCTCCACCTCTCTCACCTATCGGTAAGCAGCGGTAGCATTCCTATTCCCATCGAAAATTGGGGTCATGCATCTTTGGAATGCCCAATAGTTGCACCCCTTTGCAGTTTCCTGCGCCGCCTCTTCCTCATCATCATCACTAGAGACAACCATCTCAGTATCCGGTTGCTCTCTTGCCCCTGAACCTCCTTCTTCGCCCCCTCGCCTAGCAGTTTTCCTCGTCTCCTCCTTCTCTTTCTTTTCATCCTCCCTCACAGCACGAATAATCTTAGTCACTACAGACGGAAAAATCGTCTGCATGACCTGATGAACCTCATCAACCACCGCCTCCTTCACTGAGGCCCTCAGATTGGCACTCTCATCACCACCCTCATGGTGATTAATCTCGGGATGTGAAGGTGCCGTCTCAGCAGTTCTAGCATTATTCCTCGTGGCACGTGTTCCAGCACCACTTCCACCACGCACTCCACCTCGGGAAGCCTTCGAAGATCTACCACCAGCCATCTAAGCGCTATAAGATTCAAACACCAACACGGTCATTCAAGGTAATAGCTCAGATTATGTCAAGTATAGTAAGTCCCTAATTACAGTGGCCAGTTGTGATAAGCCACTTACTTTACTCTTCCTTCTCCAAGCATTCCCTATCCTGAGTACATAAGTATCCAAATCTACTAGGGGCATATAAACCACATAACACGCGCACAAAATTCCTTTTTATTATCTTACATAAAACCTTTACCTGCAGCCATGTAGCTACTAGGACTGGCATCTCTTCCCTTTTTCTTCTCATTCTTAGTTTAAGTTTTGGGTTTTTGAAAATATTTTACCCAATTCTGTTAAACTTTTTCTCTGATATCAACTTGTAAGGCCCCGTTCCCGGGACGCGTACAATTGGACCGTCATTGCATAAAATATTTAAAACACATCCTTTGCAGTGGAATTAAACTTTTCATTAATAATTAAATTATGACAAAACATCATGTTAACCATTTACATCTCAAAATTTCTATTATTACAAAATACCGTTCTCCAAAAATGTGGATGCTAGACTTAAATCATTTCTGGTAGCTTATGCATCCATGCCTGCACCTCCTCAGCATCAAACGATTACCTACCAACTATTATGCATACAAAAAGTCAGCGATGCTGAGTGAGTTCTAGTTTATATTTTAAAAATACTTTACTTTTCGTTAAAACATAACCTTTACTTTCGTTCATGATCACACATCGTACGTACATCTTGATAATAATAATTATTATCTTATCATCATCGTTCATAATCGTTTGTTTTCTTACTTTCTTTCGTTCTTTCACTTTTAATCTAGATCCTGTCATAGGCTAAGCCCCATCATTGTGCACCAAGCAACTTCCATCTTCGGGTCAAGCGACAAGGATCCCTTTGTCGTACGTCTTGATCAGTCACAAAGACTAATCCCCCTATGTGCATCCTCATGGGTTAGCTAAACCGCACACAGTTGAGCTAATAACCCCTTAATGAGTTATGAACCTCTTTTCAATTTGCTTGCAGGACTTTCATTCATTCATTACGTTCCACTTTCTTCATCGTTATCTTTAAATTTCATTACATAATACTTTACTTATGTAATCACACATATCAAGTAAAGTCACATCATAAAGCATATAGTTTTAAAAAGTCATTTAACGTGAGAAGAAAACGCATCACACATAACAGCATAGAATGCGAAAACTTAACATACATCTGCAACATGTAGCGCGAGAACTACACCCTTTAGCGCGAGAACCATCCTATCGCGCGAAAGCCATCAAGTCGCGTGAGAACCACATATCATGCGAGAACTTACAATCGAACGAGAACTACCTGTCGCGTGAAAACATGCATATCGCACGAAAGTACACCTTTCATGCGAAAACTACAGGTTCCTCCCGCCCAATCACAACTTATCACGTCTAGGGCTATTCTAACATGTAAACATCATAAACAACATCATACCAAGCATGAACAGGCACATTCAAATGTTCTAGTATGCATAATAACCCCAAACATAAAACTTGCATAAAAGGGGACTAGAAACTCACTTCTTCAAGTTCTAGCACAACCGCAACCTTCCCGAAGCCTTTGTCGAGTGAAAACTACATAACCATCCGTTATATTCATCAATAAGCCATTCTTAGTACATAATACGAGTTACATACCTTAAACACTTGGATTCTTCACTTTCTCTCTCTACACAGCCGATTTCTCTCTCTAGTAGCAGTACTTCTCGCGTGAACTAGAGTCTGGCTGGGTGTTCTCAGCTATTTATACCCAGTAACACTTTTCTCCCAGGGTTCTCATGCGAGAACTCCCTTTTCACGTGAAAACTTCCTTTCTCATGAACTTCTCGCGTGACAACCTTCTTTCCCCCGAGAACTTCTACCTGCCTTCTTTTTCTCGAGATTTTCGGGCATTACACATAGTCACCTTCAATTTAAGATACCAGTGTTTTGTTATTAGAGGAACCAGCCTTATCTCCTTTAGTTTCAACCTCCACCATGACCATCTTCTTTCCATTATTAGCTTGAACAAACCTTCCCTCAGTGCATTCTCTAGCAAAGTGACCAGGTTTTTCACAGTTGCAACATCTCAAGTTTGATTTGTCAAACCCGATTTTGCTAGAGTTGTTTGGACCAAAACTTTTCTCTCGGTTCTTCTTGCAAAGTTCTTAACATGATACACCACCATAGCCATCTGATACTTGATATCATTCTCTTCTACATCATTTGGGTTGATTGTTGCAAGTCTCAACCATGATGTTGTGTGTATTGAGTCTTCCAGCATACAAATCTTCATAGTTGTTCATGAATGAGGTAAATAGAGCAAGGTGCTTTTCTGCGATCTGGATAGTCTATTTGTTGGGTTGGGTGTTAACAACAAATGCTTGTTGTGCAGGTTGAGATAATTGACTTTGAGAATGGGATGGGATATATGATTGAACTTGAGGCAATAATTGAACCTTGACAGTTTGATGAACTGGTGCTGATTGTTGTTGTTGCTGACACAACTGAGAGTACCTGACATAGTAATTCAGATTATTAGCCATTTTGGCATACAATGCCAATGCTTCAGCTCCCATTGTGTTTATGTAATTGGTAGCTCTCTGTTTATCATCCATGTCATAGGATTTAATGGTCGAGATCAGATCACTCAGAGATATGGTAAACAAATCTTTGGTTCTCTTGATAGTAGTGCAGTTGTTGTTCCAGCTATACGGTAGTGAGTTTAACAACATCTTGTTCACTAAAATGTTCTCCAGTGTGATTCTTGCACTCTTCATCTTGGTTATCAGTTTTACGAACCTTGATATTTGGGCTTCCAAAGTTTCACCAAGAATATGATTGAATATATTAAACTCTTGGTTAAGCATGTCTTTCCAGCTTTCCCGCATGTCTTTGTTTCCTATTATCTGCTCTTCCATAGCATCCTACAAATATTTAGCCTCCTGAAGTCCATGAATTTCTGAGCTATCTCAGTGGTAAGTGCCATTGTGATGGTAGGATACACTTTGTCATAAAGTTCCATCTTTTTCATGTCTTCCTCATCCCTATAAATGTTCAGGTTTTGGCACTAGGTCTCCCTTGTCATTAGTATAAATAGGGATGTATGGACCTTGTTTGATAGATCTCATCATCTTGGGTTCCGTGTAAATGACATGATTCTCAAAGCAATAGACCCAATCCGGATAGTCTTCCTCACTGAGAAGTTGGGCGGCTTTGTGCTAGTTCTGATATCATTGTCGAGATTAAGAGTAGTAGTTATGTGCTTCAGATTTGCCATCTTTCTCAATTCAAAAATCCACTTTCAAAAAATTCTTCAAACTTGAAGTTTTCATGTGAATGATCAAGTTCTCGCACGAAATCTCACTAACTTTTCGCTCGAAAAGTTCTATAACTGAATTTCGTGAAAACCTCAACTTCTCGCGCGAAAGAAATCTTCTGGTTACAAACTTTTGCGAATACTTCAACTTCTCTCGCGTAATCCAACTTTTTGAACAGATTCATCAACTTTTCGCCTGATTAGTTTGTACAATTTTGAAGGTTTTCATCTTCACTTTATCACCAAATTTATTAAACTTTGATTAATTAAGTGTTCAACTAGTGATTTAGGTTCAATTAAGATCCTAGTTGTCTCTAATTGATTCAATAAAGCTCAATTACGGTTAAAAACATCTTCAATTCTTCAAATGCCGAGATAATCAGTTTGACATCTTCAAATATGATCAAACTTTGCAGAAATCAAGTATATCTTCAAATATCAATCAGATCATGGTTCAAGAACACTCCAAATCACTCACTTCAATCATCAGTCAATCGATCAAGAGCATACAAAGCTCTGATACCTATTGTAAGGATCAACGTGTTACAAAGATCGATCTCGTAATGAATATGCGGAGTGTAGACATTACGGATAAGATTGAAAGATTAAAAGAAGAACTCAAACACAAGATGTAAATATCTTCAATAGTATTGCTCTTTGATTTGGTAACGATTACTGTAAGTGCAAAATCAGGAAATGAACAAGAGCTATTTCATTACATTACAAAAATTCTATATATACTAAACAAGAAGTTCTCGCGCGACTAGATGTTGTCGCGCGAGAATCAAGTTTTCGCGTGGTAACTTGGACTTGTCGCATGACTTGATCTTCTTTAACTTGATTTGATTTCTCGAGCCTCTAAGTTCAACCCCTACAGTTTATGTTTGAAAAAATTTTCATATGGAGTCATATTTGTTGTTTGTTGATTAACACACGATTCTGTACATAACATGCAATGTTAACAGCTTCAGCCGAAAAGAATGATGGTAATTTGGCTGCCGATAACATAGTTATGGCTGCTTCAATTAAAGTTCTGTTTCGTCTTTCTGCGACTCCATTTTGATGTAGAGTTCCTGCAGAACTGAATTATCTTGCTATCCGCTTTGAATCACAGAACTCGTTTAAGATACGAATATAGAATTCAGTTCCATTATCACTCACTGCGTATGCATTTGATTTTTTTGTCCGTCTGATTCTCCACGAGTGTCATGAATTTCATCGGCAAATGCGGTGTTTCTTCTTTGGTTGCTAAGAAGAAAACCCATGTAAATCTAGAAAAATCATCAGTAATGACTAAACAATATGCAAGACGTCCCAAACTTAAAACACTAACAGGACCAAATAAATCCATGTGTAACAATTGAAGAACATAATCAATTTTTCTATGAGCTATTGGTTTATGAGGAAGTTTGTGTTGTTTGCCTTTTGAACATGACTGACAATGTTCTGTTAGTTGAAATTCTTTCAAAGGTAGACAAACAACATGATTTCCTCTAATCCGTTTGTTCATAGTTTTATCATTAACTTGTCCAAGACGACGATACCATAACAATGCATCGCTTTCTGAGGCCTTAGATAACAAACATGACGCCCTTACAAAAGAATATGAACCATTCATGTCTAGTAAATACGTTTTGTTGTATCTCGGAGTTCTTAATAAAATCCATTCATTAAGAATTACATAGCCAGGTTTTAAAATAAGACATTCTTTATCAGTGAAATGTGTTGAATACTTTTTGTCACAAATTTGAGAGACACTAAGCAAATTATGTTTTAGTTCATCTACAAAATTGATATCTTCAAAACATAACACACCATTTGTCACTGTACCTTTCTTTGTAATTTTACCACCTTTTTTCCCACAAAGATAACATATCCTTCATTGTAAAGTTGTATGTTATTTAACAGATTATATTACCAGTCATGTGCCTTGAACAACACTATTTACATGCCAAACACTGTTGATAGCTTCTCTTGGTTGTCTTGTTGCGCGAGAACTAGTGACTCGCGCGAGAACTTCTAGTTTAGTATATATAGAAGTTTTGTAATGTAATTAATAACTTTTGTTTTGCTGAATCAATATTTCAGATTCAATAAGCCTGGATCTTAGGATTCATCATGTTCAGATCTTGAAAATTCAAAATTAAGATGGGTGGATGTGTGTGAATCAGAGAATAAAAGAAGCTGATGATAATAAGTAGATGATTTCATTGATGTTGATGAACAAGTTACAATGAAAAAATCAAATACAAAGATGGATGAAGATGAACCCACCCAAAGGAGAGGATTTCTCCTTGGTGGTGGCGGTTCACACCATAAGAAACACACACACAAGAACCACCCTTGCAAAAATGCACTAGTGGATCTATTTATAGAATTATTAAATCATGACCTAATTTGGACTTTTCTTTTTGTCTTGATGTGGAATTTTTTTGTCTTGTATTTCTTTTCTTCTATTTATCAACTTGGTCTCTTAACTCGTATAATGAGATCTTTAGTCGGCTCTGATTATCATTTGGTAAGCTTCAGTTTATTCAATTATTAAACCCAATAATACTCCCCCTAAACTGATGCTTGCCAAACTCTAACATTGAAGATCTTCTGTGTCACATGTCTTCTTAATCAACTGATGTTCTGATATAGTTCACTATAGTTCTCCCCCTCAGATTAAGCTTCTCCTGATATATTTCTGACAAAGGATAGAATCTCTTTGAGAATACTTAGCGTATTGGATATGGGTCGTATCATTTTTGGATTACTGTTCATATCACACTCAAAGGATTAGGCATAAGATGAGGCTTTGAACTTCAATAAACAACATCAAGAACATAAATCAATCTTGAAAACACTTCCACTCACTGAATCTCTAAAATAACATGATAATTGCCACACTTCATTTGACGATAATTTCCTTTAGTTAAAGTCCATCTAACTATTCCGCTCAGTAGATAGACATGGGTGCAAAATGTCATCATAGAAGATGAATTCAAGTACTTCAAAAGGAGCGTCTGACAGTTGTACAAATCCCTGAATAAATCAATGATTTCGTGACTGAAGTTGATTTCTTCTTTTGTATTGAATGCTCAAATGGATGTGCCTATTGGTTGCAATCATCCGCATTCATGATAATATCTTTTTCTTTGTTTGTTTTTGTCGTCTGTTCATCATCTTATTTTGTTGGATGAATTGCATTTGAAGTTAACTCAGCCGTATTAGGTGAGTAACTCATCCGCATTGGTATGGTACCATCCGTATTTGTTTGGTTCCATCCGCATTTGTAAGGTTCCATTTGTATTTGTATGGTTCCATCCGCATTTGTGTGTTACACACCCATTTGTGTTTTACACATCCGCATTTACATGCAAATCATCTGCATTTGTTGGCATAACATCCGTATTTGTATGATGCACATCCGCATTTGTTGGCATAACATCCGCTTTTGTTTGAAGATCATCCGTATTTTTGTGATGTTCATCCGCATTTGTATGTTGAGCAAATCATACATCTGCATTTGTTTGTTGCTTGGCGTCCGCATTTGATCATATGCATCCGCATTTGTTCTATTGAGCAAATCATACATCCGCAATTGTTGATCAACTCATTCACATTGGTATGCAAACTTGGATGCATTCGAACACAGTTTCGTTCAAACATTGATTTGCTTGAAACACTTCAGAGTTGATGATGGTTTTGGATGAACAGCAACATCATCTTCTTTTTCTTCATGATTTTCTTCATTGTTGATGATAATCGTGATCAATTGCATCGAATTTTGAAGAAATAATCAGTAACATGATTAATAGTCTTCAAATCGTACCAATTTGAATAGATCTGTTGTTTTCTTTTTGATTTTGTTGATGAACAGATGGGTTTCGATGAACAACGACCTTGTTATTCATTTTTGTTGTTTCTTCCTTGTTCTTGACATCATTAAAGATGAACTCAGATCTGAAAAATAGATGAATCCGACAACCAACAGCTCTGATACCATTTTGCTAAACCAATATTTCAGATTTAATGAGCCTGGATCTTAGGATTCATCATGTTCAGATCTTGAAAATTCAAAATGAAGATGGGTGGATCTATGTGAATCTGAGAACAAAAGAAGCAGATGATAATAAGTAGATGATTTCATTGATGTTGATGAACAAGTTACAATGAAAAAATTAAATACAAAGATGGATGAAGGTCAAACCCACCCAAAGGAGAGGATTTCTCCTTGGGTGGTGGCGGTTCACACCATAAGCAACACACACACAAGAACCACCCTTGCAAAAATGCACTAGTGGGTCTATTTATACTATTATTACATCATGACCTAATTTTGACTTTTCTTATAGTCTTGATGTGGACTTTGTGTTGTTGACTTTGTCTTGTATTTTTTTTCCTCTGCTTATCAACTTGGTCTCTGAACTCATACAATGAGATCTTTAGTCGGCTCTGATTATCATTTGGTATGCTTCAGTTTATTCAATTGTTGAACCCAACATGTTCATTTCTTGATTTCACACTTATAGTAATTGTTACCAAATCAGAGAGCAATACTATTGAAGTTATTTAAATCTTATGTTTGAGTTCTTCTTTAAATCTTTCAATCTTATCCGTAATGTCTACTTTTCACATATTCATTACGAGATCGATCTTTGTAATATGTTGATCCTTACACCATAAAGTGCTTTGTCTGACTTGTAAACATAGTCAGGATGATCCAGATCTTCAAAACCTGGTGGTTGACAAACATAGGATTCTTCTTTAATTTCACCATACAAGAATACAATTTTGACATCCATCTGATATACTGTGAAATTCTTGTATGAAGCATATGCTAGAAATATTCATATAGCTTCTAATCTTGCAACCGGAGTGTATACTTCTTTATAATCAAGCCCTTCAATTTGATAGAATCCTTGAACAACAAGTCTGGCCTTTGTTGCAGATAAGCACATCTTTTTCATCCGTCTTGTTCTTAAAAATCCATTTCGTACCAATTGGCAACTTACCCTTTGGTAGTTCCCACAAATTCCATACATTTAGCTTCTTGAATTGCATCAGTTCGTTCGCCGCTACTCAACTGTTTTCCTTTAATGCCATCTCAACATTCTTTGGCATAATTTGAGAAATAAAACATGAATACAAACATGTATTTATTAGGCCCGACTGGCTTTAAGTTCTGACTCCCTGTGATAATGGACCAATTATTGCTTTTGTTGGATGGTTTATATGAATTCTCAATTATGGAATAGAATCTTCAGAAATAACTTCGTCTATGTTAGACATGTGACCAATGGGTTCTTCAGCAGTGTTTCCTCCTTTAGGGTGATAAACGATATCTTCGTCTTGATTATCATTGTTGACAGAGAGATCTTCAAATGGTACTTGAACTGTATCAATTGGATCAACTTGAGTAGAAGAGGAACTCTGATTAGAAACCTATCGGGCTTGTTCAACAACTGGATCTAAATAAGATAAATCAGCTTCAGAAATAGAAAGTGGAGAAGCTACAACATTTAAAGAAGATGGTATATCTGAAGATATTCCAGTTGCTTGAGAAGGAATAGATCCAATATCATTAGCAAAAATATTCTGAATTGAGGATGTCAATGACAGATTAGCTGTAGAAACACAGATGATTGATGAAATGTTTCAAGTAAAGAAGCATAATCATAGACCCATGAAGGTGCAGAACCTGCATCTGTTTTATTAGATTCATGCCAATCAATATTAAATGACTCATTATTTATTTAGATCTTTTATTATAAACCCAATATGCTACTTTGTTGGCTGAATATCCACAAAATAACATTCATCCGCTTTTTCATCATATTTTGATTTAGAATCAGATGTGTTTAACAAAGTACAACAACATCCAAACATTTTGAAATATTTGACTTGGGGTTTATGATTGAAAAATATTTCATACAGAGTCTTATTTTGTTGTTTATTGATTAACACACGATTCTAAACATAACATGTAGTGTTAACAGCTTCAGCCCAAAAGAATGACGGTAATTTGGCTGCTGATAACATTGTTCTGGCAGCTTCAATTAAAGTTCTATTTCTTCTTTCATCAACTTCATTTTGTTGAGGAGTTCCTACAGAACTAAATTGTCTTGCTATCCCTTTGAATTACAGAACTCATTATATATGATTGCAAAATTCTATTCTGTTATCACTTCGAATGCACTTGATTGTTTTGTAAGTCTGATTTTCCACGAGTGTCATGAATTTTAAAAGCAAATGAGGTGTCTCATCTTTGGTTGCTAAGAAGAAAACCCATGTAATCTAGAAAAATCATCAGTATGACTAAAACAATATGCAGACATCCCAAACTAAAACACTAATAGGACCAAATAAATCCATGTGTAACAGTTGAAGAATATAGTCAATTTTGGTGTGAGCAATTGGTTTATGAGGAAGTTGTGTTGTTTGTCTTTTGAACGTGACAGACAATGTTCCTTTTAGTTGAAATTCTTTCAAAGGTAGACAACAACATGATTTCTTTGACCAATTTGTTCATAGTTTTAACATTTACATGTCCAAGACGATGATGCCATAAAAAATATATCACTTTCCGAGGCTTTAGATAACAAAACATGATGCAGTTACAAATGAGTATGAACCATTCATATCAAGTAAGTATGTGTCTTTGTCTCTTGGTTTTCTTAATAGGACCCATTCATCAGGAATTACAAATCCAGGTTTTAGAATAAGACATTCCTTATTAGTGAAGTGTGTAGAATATTTTTTGTCACAAATTTGTGAAACACTCAACAAGTTGTTTTAGTTCTTCAACAAAATTGAACTCAAAGCTTTACACACCATTCGACACTGTACCTTTCTTTGCACCTTTATCTCCTGCAAAGATAACATATCCTCCATTGTAATATTGTATGTTGTTTAATAGAGATATATTATAAGTCATGTGCCCTGAACAACCACTTTCTACATGGCAAACACTGTTGATAACATGTCTTGGTTGTTCCTACACATTTGGACAATTTATCCATTTTTAGAAACCTAAGCCACGGTGACTTGAGCTCTTTGTTTCATCTAAATATGATACATGTGCAATATCATATCTCTTTTGTCATGAAAACATATTGTCAACAACAAAAGGCTCAGGTGATTTGTCTTTAACTTTCCACCTTTGAATTTGTCTGATCGATAATGTGGTGGAATTGTTATCACAACTTGTATTGATTTTACATTTGACTTTTCTTGTTCAATCAGTATTGTTTTTAGCAAAAAAATTGACAGATTTAAGTTCCTTTTTAAATTTGCATTTACAAAGAAATGTTTTTTATTGTTGAAATGAATTATGAAATCTCTGTTTGCTTGTCAATTGATATTGATGATAACAATTTCTAACCTTGTTATTTGGCTTCCCACGCACATAACAACATATTTTATGATATGTATTTGATGCTTGTATGTTTTGCACAAAACTATTTATGATAACTTCCATAGTTGTCATAGAATCTGGCCTTAGTATGTCTTTGGCCTTGAGATTCTTTAACAGTCTTTCTTTCCTTTCTCTTGTTATGCATTATTAGAGATGTTTCTAGAAGGATTGAGGTGTTTTTCTTAACATTTTGAATCATTTCTGATGCTTATAAAGCATGATGTGTAGCTTTATCCTTATTAATTGTCTGTACTGGAGTAGGACCAGTGTCTTTCATACCTGATCTACAAACATCTTGTTTCATAGAGTTAGCAATGGTAGAAGATTTATTTTTAATGAAACTCGCATTGGTTTCTTTGAAATATGATATTCCTTATCAATGTTGCTTTTTGAACAAATTTGTTCTTGAAATTAGTTTTCAAGTCAGATATGGATGTTATGATTTTTTTCTTTCTTTGGTCTTAAAATCTATTTTGATTTTAGTTTCTTTTCTTTTGCTAGACATTTTTGAATAGACATTTGTAACACTGAAAACTTCTGAACTTTCATTAATATTTGATGATGAATACATGAAGATTTTGAATTACAAATTTTATTTCATAAAATTCTATTTCATCATCACTATCCCATTCTTCAACCAACCCTTCTTTCTTCACACTTTCTTTAGAGAATTATCATGATTAATATTAATTTTAGTTTTATGACGGGTCAACGTCAGTGAACATTGACTGGGTGTTAAGTCTTTGGTTGAAACCTAATCCATAGGTCTCTTCATCATGAGTTGTATTTGATGAAGGAAAACAAGTATGATCATGATTAATGGGTGGTTCAATGTTAGCAAAGCCAACTCCTTTTTTACCACCATAAATTTTCTGTGTCATTTGAGACTTGATTATACCTTCAACCATGTTTGATGAAAGTTGAAATTTTTCAACAACCAATTTAGGAGATAAGATTTCACTGTTGAGTTTGCTAATTTCTAAAGATGGTTCGTCATTACGTGTTGTCAAATCTTTTATGTTACACTCTTTATCATGAAGATTTAGTTTTGATTGATAATTAATTTGTTTAAACCATCTATCTTTTCTTAAAAATTTCTCTCAGTTTTATATTTACAAGCTTGATATTGCAGTTTTTCAACTTCTAAGATCAGCGTTCGTTGTGAACTCTATACCTGGAAACCTTTCTATACAATTATCAGAACAAAGATTAGTATATACCTCTTCAGTTCCTTCTTGCTTCTTTGTCTCTTCAGGTACAACTTTTACCATAAAGGCCTTTAGCATAACTTTTTCTTTAGCTTTATTTGCTAGAGTGATCTCATTAGCATTTTCTTTTTCTTTACATGCAGATGCTGGAGTAGACTCAGAGCATTTTAGATTCTTCATTGTTGACAAGAGTAATCTCAGTAGTCTTTGCTTTCTCTTCACTTTCCTTCTCTTTGATAGTGGTTGAATAAGGAGTAATCTCAATAGCTATTCCATTGATTCACCTCTGCATGCAATTTTTCTGACTTTCAACCTTTTTCTCTTCAACTATCATAGTTTCAACTCCTCTTCTCCTTTAAAACACAACTAACAATCATCGGTCACAAACTCTACTAGACACATTTTCCTAAGCATGATTTTCAACATTCTGAATTTCTGCTAACAAAGCTGTAGAAAGCTTCATGTTTAGTATCTCCATCTGGTCGGACCAGTCATATTCTCATTCTATCTGAGATACCAGTGCTTTTTTTTAGAGGAACTAGCCTTATCTCTTTTGGTTTGTATCTCTACCATTACCATTTTCTTCCCATTATCAGCTTGAATAGACCTTCCTTCAGTACATTCTCTTACAAAGTGACTAGTTTTTACAGTTATCACATCTTATGTTTGATATGTAAAACACAATTTTGCTCAAATTGTTAAGACCAAAAACTTTTCTCCTGGTTCTTCTTACAAGGTTCTTAGGCATGATACACCACCATAGCCCATTGATACTTAATATCATTCTCTTCTACATCATCAGGATTAACTTGTTGCGAGTCATCAACCAAGATGTTGGGTGTATTGAGTCTTTTGGTGAGAAAGCTTCATAGCTGTTCGTGAATGAGGTAAATAGAGCAAGGTGTTCTTCTGCATCTTAATGGTTTGTTTGTTGGGTTGGGAGTTTAAACAAAGGCTGTGTTGTAGGTTGAGAGGATGGACTTTGAGGATAGATTGGGGATTGTTGTTGAGCTTGAGCTTGTAATTGAGGAAATAATTGATCTTTAACAGCTTGATAAGCAAGAGTTGCAGATTGTTGTTGCTGACGTAGCTGAGAATAACTGATATAGTAATTTGGATTACTAGCCATCTTGGCATACATGCCGATGCTTCAACTCTCATTGTGTTGATACATTGGTTGCCTTTTGTTTATCATCCATGTCATAAGATTAGATGGTGGAAATCAGATCAATGAGGGATAAGGTGAACAAATCCTTGGTTCTCTTGACAGTAGTGCAGTTGTTGTTCCAGCTACAAGGTAGTGTGTTTTCAACTTCTTGTTTACTAAGATGTTCTCCAGTGTGGTTCCTGCACTTTTCATCATGGTTATCAGCTTCACAAATCTTGACATTTGAGCCTACAAGTTTTTCCTAGTATATGTTAAAACATATTAAACTCTTGATTTAGCATGTCTTTTCTGCTTTCCCTCATATCCTTGTTCCCCATAATATGTTCTTCCATTGCATCCTAAATCTTAGCCTTCTTATAATCTTTGAATTTCTGAGCTATCTTAGTGGTAAGTGTCATTGTGATAGTAGCATACGCTTTGTCATCAAGCTCCATCTTTTTCATATCTTCCTCATCCCAGAGATGCTCAGGCTTCGGCATTAGGTCACCCTTGTCATTGTGTAAATTGGGATGTATGGACCCGTTTTGATAGATCTCATCATCCTTGGTTTAGTGTAAATGACATGATTCTCAAAGCGATAGACCTAATCCGGATAGTCTTCTTCACTGAGAAGTCGAGGATGTTTCGTGTTAGTTCCGATCTCATTGTCGAGATTAGAGTAGCAGTAATGTGCTTCAGATTTGCCATTTTCGCCCTTAGAAATCAACTTCACAAAAATTATTCAAACTTGTACTTTTAGCTCGACCGACGAAGTTATCGCGCGAAATCACACAAACTTTTAGCGCGGAAAAATTTTGAAACTAACTTTGTGAAAACTACAACTTCTAGTGCGAGAAGAATCTTCTGTAACAAACGTTTCAACAAACTCTTGCAAAAGCTTTTACTTATCGCGCGAAATCAATCTTTTTCGCACAGATTCACAAACTTTTCGCCTGACTTTCTTTGTCTTCTTCATTTCGAATGTTTTCAGCTTCAATTTTTCACCAAATTGATTAAAATTTGATTAATTAAGTGTTCCATTAGTGATTTAGGTTCAATAAGATCCTAATTGTCTCTAATTGATTAAATTAAGCTTGATTAAGTTCAAAAACACCATCAATTCTTCAATCACTAAACTAATCAGTCTCAACATCTTCAAATCTGTTCAAATTTTGCTTAAATAAATTATCTTCAGAATCAAGTAACTCAAGGCTCACGAACTCTTCAAAACATTAACTTCAATCTTCAAATCAATCGATCTAGAGCAACAAGGCTCTGATACCAATTGTAAGGATCAACACAATACAAAGATCGATCTCATAATGAAATGCGAAATATTGACATTACAGATAAGATGAAGAACACAAATAAGATGTAAATAACTTCTGTTGTATTGCTCTCTAATTTTGGACGAATTACAGTAAGTGTGAAATTAGGTAATGAGGAAAAGCTTACTAATTACATTACAAAACATCTATATATACTACTAGAAGTTGTCGCACGAATCACTAGTTCTCGCGCAACTTGATGTTTTACCTCGAGAATCAGTTATCACGCGGCAACTTGACTTGTCGCATGACATGATCTTCTTCATCTTAATTTCATTTCCCAAGCCTCTAGTTCAACCCTTACATAATGGCGATCTACACTTCCTCCCATATAACACCTCAAACGGAGCACACCCAATGCTCGTATGGTAACTATTGTTATTAGAGAACTCAACCAATGGAAGATAAGTATCCCAACTCCACCAAAGTAAGCCATATATGCTTTATGCATGTCTTCGAATGTTTGAATCGTACGTTTGCTTTGACCATTTGTTTATGGATAATAAGCGGTCCTTACATCTAACTGTGTGCCCATTCTTTCTGGTGATTCTGCCAAAACCGAATGTGAACGACTATCCTGGTCCTATGATCGACATAGGCACCTCATGCCTTGCCGAATCTCATTCACATATAATCTTGCTAGCTTCTCCATCTTATAATTCTAGTGAATTAGTAAGAAATAAGCAGATTTTGTCTTTCGGTTCCTAACAAGCCAAATCGAATCATGTCCCTAGTTGTTCTAGGAAACTTAGTGATGAAATCCCATTGCTATATTCTCTTATTTCCATTTGATATTGTCAGTTGTTTAGTAGTCCTGATGGCTTCTGATGTTCAGCTTTAACTTTGGAGCAGGTCAACCATCAGCTAACATACGAGGCAACATCTTTCTTCACCTGGCTACCAATACAATTTCTTAAGATCTTGATACAACTTATCCGTGCAAGGATGAATAAATTATCTCAAATTATGGCCTCATTCATGACCAGCTCCTATAACACTTCCTACCTTGATACCCTATATGATCCACGAAGTACCATACACCGTCCTCCTTATGTTCTATTGTTTTCCTAACCCACAAAACTCCTCACTTGTCACATTCTCATTATTCAATGTTTCACCCTGTACTGATAACATTTTTGCACATAAGGGTTTTACACACTCCTTCCTACTCAACGCATCAGCCACCACATTACTCTTTCAAGGATGATATCAGATCTCATAATCGTAATCATTCAAAAGTTCCTCCCATTGCCTCTGATGCATATTCAGGTCCTTCTGGTCAAAAATATGTCAAAGGCCCTTATGGTTGATAAAATAATGCACTTGGTTCCATATTGATAGTGTCTCAAATCTAAAGTGCAAACACCATCGCGCCTAATTCCATGTCATGCATCGTATAATTCTTCCTATGAACCTTAAGCTGACGTGACGTTAAGCAATCAGTTTATCCTTCTGCATTAGCACACAACCTAATCCTTTGTGTGATGCATCGCAGTATACCATTAAGTCATCGCAACCATTAGGGAGGGTCAATATTGGTGCATTGCACAACTTTTCCTATAACGTTTTTAAAGCCGCTTCTTTCTTTGATCCCCAATCGTACTTTTTTATCTCTTTGGGTCAATATCGTCAACGATTGAGCAATATTTGAGAAATTTGCATTGAACCTTCTGTGGTACTGGAAAATCCCAAGAACTATTGATTTTCGAAGGCGTTTAGGAGTGTTCCATTTTTTAACCACTTCAGTCTTTCCCGGGTCAATGTGAATTCACTCCTCGTTGATCACGTAACCAAGAAACTTTGATTTACGCAATCCAAGACTCTCACTTAGATAATTTCTGATAAGATTTCCTCTCTCCTAAAATTTAGAATCACCATTAGGTGTTGCTAGATGAGTATATCACTATAGACACGATCACAGACTTATCCTAGTATGACTTACAACTTGATTCATTAAATCCATAAATACCATGGGAGCGTTTGTAAAACCAAACAACATAACTAAGAACTCGTAATTTCTATATGAGTCCTAAAGGTTGCCTTCAAATATCATCTTCTTGAGCCCTCAAATGATAATAACCAACCGAGATCAATCTTTGATAAGTACGTTGCTCCATGCATGCAATTGATCGAATAGATCATATTTCCTGGGGAGAGGGCATCAGTTTTGATAGTCAACTTGTTTTACTTTTGATTATCTATGCATAACTGGAACAACCAATCCCTTCTTTTTAAACCACCAAGGTTAGCGTTCCCCACAGTTAGTGACTAGGTTGAATCAAACTTTTATCCAAAATCTCTTGTAGTTGACTGATAAGTCTTGCGTTTACGATTGTGCTAATTAATAGGTTGTCTTTGCAACAAGAGTTGCTCAAGGATCAAATTGTTCTGTAATTCTTCTTGATAAGAAGGGGTAACCTTGATAAGTAATTAGGAAATCTGTTGGAAAATCTCGATCAATAGGAATTCTTTCAAATTTCATCCTTCTGTCTTCTTTTCTACACACGTGCTAGAATTGCATAACACTGCTTCTTTAGGCATCGACAAATCTTCATGCAAGAATGAGTCTTCAATCCTTTTTTAGATCATTCTCCTAACTTAAGTACTTCGCCATTTGATAGAGAATTACGCACCACCTTCTCCTGATGGACTATCTCGGCTTCATGTTTCGATAACTAATTCAAATCGTATTAAGTCTATGTGAAAGGCATAATCTTCTTGTACTTCAATGCAACCTCTAATTATTACCATTGGCCATCTCAATCGAGTAACTAATTCTAAGCAACTGGGTTCATGCCAAGTAAAGGACTAATTTCAGAAGAATCGAAGTTCCAACTTGTGCTGGTGCCTGGTTCAACCTATGACACGCATTACAATTATGACTAAGGCCTTCATCTTCGGGTTTTAAGCATAGTTTTTGGTATCCATTATAGTTTTCATTTTTCAATCCAACGGGTTAGACCTACTATCCCCTTTTCTTGTCATACTCTTTTGACTATCACATCAAGATCCGTTGTATGTAAACCAACCATGTTACCCTTATCATTTCTTACCTAAATTAATAAAGATCACCACATACCCCAGTTCAAGCACATTCTTAGTATACCGCTCATGCTTATATATAGGGTTCCCCGCAGTGTTCCTACTACATCCATGATATACTGATAACAATGCTTAAACTGGTCATGTGACATACGATTACTCCATCAAGGCATATGCTAAGAACATTCAAACTGCTAATGCTGCAAGTCTTAAGATCAATCCATTGAACATGGTATTAACATGTGGAGGGAGTATCGTTACTCTGCCATAACTCTCCAAAGGCCATGTACATTCCAACAAATAGTCAATTGCATAATTTCTGAATATGACTAATGTTACAATATGAATCCCATGTAGACTCTGGTGCCCCAAGGTATAGAATAGAAGATTTGTACTAACTATGGCCGTTATCTCATGGAAAGATTTGCTAGGATTCACATGCACTGCAAATTGCAAGTAGTGTGCACCCCTAATGGTAATTTCTTTTGCATGGTCACCCCCAGCTCCTCCTATCCGAGTTAACTATCTTTATCAAGTACAGAGTATTATCCATGATTGGAGTATCCAAGATATGATACTAACCAAAAGTTTTAACCGAAGTTGTACAAAGGATCATTGAGAAAGAATTCACTTGATCAAGGAACGATCAAAGGAATCCATGCAATAATTGTCCAAAACCGATGAGTAGTCATCTGATTTGAGTACATTGCCGCTTTGTCTACTATGTCGTATTAGCCAGCGCGTCCGTCTCCAAGATTCAACCTAACAAGTTGTAAACAAGGAACCTATAGAAAATGTGACATGATAGACGCATGGAATAGAGGTTGGCTTAACAACCTAAGTTCATGGAAGAATTTTATAATAGCAATCTAATATGAATATAATACGAATACATATGAGAGGATGTGCTTACCTAAAGCTTTCTCAAGGTATAAACAGATGATACAATGCCCACACTTTCTCAAATAATTATATCACAATAGCTGTAAGATAGACTACTAAAATAGCCAATATGCACTTAGAAAGTTCACATGTATATCATTGCACACAAATGCTATTATCATACTACATGTGGTACTTAGGTTATAGTCTTGGTCTAATAATCCACCTAATTCCTTATACCAATGGCTCTAACACCAATCACACCCTCGCTTATAGCGGAAACACGAGGATGTAACGACGAGATCGTCATTACACATTGATATTAATAGAGTGCATTAGATGTGGAAAACCAACATGTCATGACGTCACCTGACACAAACAGACTTGTTTGTCGTAGTTAGTCAATTCCATGATATAACAAATTCAGTTAGTTAAAATGAAATTGTAATCCCACAACCCGGAGCAAGTAAATGAAAACATGATTAACAAGGATAATCCAAAATATATTGTCAAAGACACCCAAACAGTTTAAATGCATGTCCTAAGGCCATCACTAAGGCAGTATCCTAGCTATCCTAATGTTGTTACCTAAAGATATGCTCAAAAGGTCACATATTGTTGGTGAGTTTGCAGGTTTGAAATAATAACAAAACTTGATTTGTGTAATAGTTTCTAGGATATAAGTGCATACAGTTATAAGCAAGCAATATCACATGTAAACATGAGCCTCACAACTAAACGTAGGTCGTACACACAGATCTTGTCAAAAATATTCACCCTAGGACCCATCCATGGCCACTGTCAGTCCCAACTAGTATACTAACAACAAGGGTGGGGGTGTCAGCCCAATATTACTATCAATACCTGTCAATCGGCTCCAACACCAGAGTTACATAGTTTTGAATAAAGAACCACACAGAAAACTCAGCTGTGCCATATATAACTCATAAAATAGTAAACACAATAGTCCCAAGAGTGAATAAGTTCATAACATAAAAGGGTGAGCTTACTTTTCCACCTAGGTTTTTATAATAATTGTAATGAAAACAAAGCCGTGAAACTCACCTTGAAATGATACAGCAACTAATGAAATAAAAAAGCTTCTAGCAACGCCCATAAGTCCTAGAAATCAATCACCTATAACAATATTAGTGAACTTGAAACACATCTAATAGAGATCATAACATATTCGATCTTTCTCGGTCGGTTCAGGTTGTCGCGTGACTCCCTCAAAAAGATATATACTATTTAGTTTTTTATACATATACATAGTAATTTGATACTCGCTATAGGGGTTGAACCTAGAGGCCGGGAAATCAAAATCAAGATGAAGATCAAGATCAAATCCTTCTGAGAACTTAGAGTTACCACGCGAAGACGCTTCTCGCGCGACAACTACTAGTCGCGCGAGAACTGATGTTTTCGTGGTAGAACTTCTTTTG